>WNHD01002487.1:0-21714 GCA_011057455.1 Ganaspis sp. Gsp50 | reverse complement strand
GACCTAAGAAATTGAAAGTGCTGTGCAAAATTGAATACAAGTTATGACATTGAAGATACTGTGCAAAATTGAAGATAATTTAAAACATTGAAGGTGTTGTAGGAAATTGAAGGTACTCTTGGAAACTAAAAATAACTTGAGAAATTAATAGTACTGTGCAAAATTGAATATAACTTAAGATATTGAAGATAAAATACACTGAATGTAATCTAAGATACTGAAGATAACTTAAGACATGAAAGATGACTTTAGGGACTAAAGGCAACTTATAACACGGAAGATAACTTAAGCCAATGAAGGTGACTTAAGACACTTAAGGTAACTTAAGACACTGAAGGTAACTTCTAATACGAAAAATAACTACAGGTACTAAAGGTAACTTCTAATACGGAAAGTAACTAAAGGCACTGAAGATAACTTAAAACAATGAAGGTAACTTAAGACACTGAAAATAACTTAAGACACTGAAGATAAATTCAAACACTGAAGGTAACTTAAGACATTGAAGGTACAGTACGAAATTGAAGATAACTTAATAAATTGAATCCACTTTACGAAATTGAACATGTATTAACAAACTTAAGAAACTGAAGATAATATAAGGAATTGAAGGTAAAATAGCAAATAAGAGGCAAAGCAATTGATGGTAATGTAACACATTTAGGAAAAGTTAAAAAATGCTAAAGAAGTTGAAGATCAAATAGATACGTTATTTTCCTGTCATTTTAATTTTTCTATACATGGGAAGTAAAAACGAAAATAAATTGAAGCTATATTGCAGAAGTTTGGAACAATCTGCGAAATAACAAAAAAGCTGCAGACAGCATTAAAAAAAGATGATTATTTCAAAACCTTAAAATTTAAGATAAAATTTACCACAAACTTACCTCAAGTGACTCGAACTTGAATTGAAATTGAACTTTATCTGAATCGAAAAATATTGGAATTAAAAGAAAAAATTTGAAAAAGGAAAATTAAAGTAAGGAAACTGAAATTAGAAAATTGAAAGAAGAAAATTGAAATAAAAAAATTGAAGTTTACTTGAATCGAAAAATAATGAAATTAAAAGAAAAAATTTGAAAAAAAAGAGAAAATTGAAAGAAGAAAATTGAAATAAAAAAATTGAAATAAGAAGATAAAAACAAGGAAATTAAAATATTGAAAGAAAGCAATGAATAAATAAAAACACTACAAACAATGAAATAAAGACACGAAAGCGAACTTATATCGACAAGGAATTGTTATAATAATACAAATTTAATAATAATTTGAATTGTAATTGAATTGTAAAATAATTCCCAATACAATAAGATTCTACAACAGAAATACCAAAGATACCCGAAATTCCATAAAGGCACAATCAAAATCGATTTTCGAAGAGAGAAATGAAAAATCTGAAATTGAGTCAACAATTTGAAAGATTGAGGATGGAAGCTGCTGGCGGATAGGTGGAAGGCTTAGGATTCTTGCAAGTGGATATTTGGGATACTTATGTGAAGATGTATGGCGCGATTGAAAGCCAGGTGACAAACCACTGGCCTTGGTCACCGCCCCCTCCGCCCACAGCCCCTGCGCAAGGCCAGCACCAAAACCATCCCCGAACGCACCCGCACGGTCATCCTGGTCACCCGCCGTACGTACCACCACCGTATCAGCATCCTCATCACCACTTGCCACCCCAGGTAATTATTGTCCATGTTCAACGACCCACCGACCACCCCTTCGAGACCCTCCGATGACATCCTTTCGCTTCCGCTCGTATCGCTTCGCAATTTCGTATTGCCCCCGGGATTTGCATTTAATTTTCACACGCTCGGTCATGTTGCCGTTTAATCCTTTTTTTATTTCAATCTTTACTGTCCGCAAATTAACCTTTAAAACTGCTCTAGATTTGTCTTTATACCCTTCTCTGTACTTTTCTTCTATTATTTCTTTTAAGAACTGATAAATCTAAAATCTTTCTTCCTTTTTCCGGCACTGAGAAATGTCTGGTTAACTTAACCAGAAAGAAATGTTAAATATGCCTTTACTATTTTTTTTTTGTTAAATTAACTAGAATATTAGTTAAGTCAACCAGAATTTTGGTTAAGTCAACTAGAATTTTGGTTAAGTCAACTAGAATTTTCGTTAACTTAACTAAAATTCTCGTTAACTTAACCAAAATTCTAGTTGACTTACAAAAAATAAAAAGAGTTTTACTCTCTAAATTTGAATTAGTCATTTTCTACTAATTCAACAGCGAAAAATTAGTAGAATATAACTATTTTCTAGTACTACTTTTTTTAACTACTAATTTCATTAGTAATTTTCTACTAATTGAAATAGTCAAAGTTCACATTTTCAATTAGTAAAAAACTACTAATTTAATTAGTAATTTTCTACTAAAAAGTAGTTATATTCTACTAATTGATTAGTAGTTTTTTACTAAAAATTAGTGAATGTTAAATATTTCAATCGGTAAACGACTTTTCGTTGTTAAATTAGTAAATAATTACTAATTCAGGATTTAGAGAGTATTATAAACTAATTTTTCTAATTTGGTGAAAAAAAAATTACGACTGAAATAAGCGGAATAAAACATTAGATTAAAATATGTGTAGATAATGTAAAATATGTGGGGCAGAAGACGTGATTCGTAAAAGTATATAATTATTCATAAGAGGCTAATAGTTCAGTTGCGTATATGGTGAGAAGTAAACTTTGTAACACGTACTTATATCTGTCTTAATCCTTGAACTTGGCAAAGACCTCTTATCTTGATTTCTGACAACTGTAACAATGTGCAACGAATGCAATGTTCAAACATCAAATTTTTCATTCTTCAGTTTTTTTCATATTATCTTAAACGCTTTTTGCTAATCATTAACAAACTCTCTCTCTCAAATGGAAAAAATTCTATCTATAAAAAAATTCTTATTAAAAGAAATTCTCTCTATAAAAAGAAATTCTCATTCAAAGAAATTCTCTCTATAAAAAAATTCTTATTAAAAGAAATTCTCTATCTATAAAAAAATCCACATTAAAAGAAATTCTCTCTATGAAAAAATTTTTATTAAAAGAAATTCTATCTATAAAAACATTCTTATTAAAAAAATCTGTCTCAAAAATAAAAAAGTATGCCTAAAAATGAAATTATGTATCAGAAGTAAAAAATCCTGTCTAGAAATTAAAAAAATTTTATCAAAATAAAAATTTAAACAATACTTCCCTATGAGGAAGCAAATACAAATTTCTATCTCGAGGCAAACTCTATCTCAAAAATATCAAACGTCTTGATAATACAAAAAGCTATTTTGGTAAAAAACGAAAAAAACGAGAAGTGTTAAAAGAATTTTTTCGCGAAAAAAATCTGTTTTCGCTCGATATGCTTGCTTTTCTGCAATTTTCTGAATTAAAATGCAATTTTTTGAATGACGTTGAACAACGTAATAATAACCCGTATCTTTTTATAAAACTTTTTCCGATTTTCTGGTCCCTTTTTAACTTTCTTTAAAGATAGATAATTTGTACGGCTTTATTTCTTTTATAGACCTTAATTTCTTCTCAATTTTGAATCGTGATTGCTCCAACATTAAAATAGATCCATCTCATTTTTAAAATTGTCTTTTACCTCCGTCTTTTGAATTTTTAATTCGTATTTCCACAATTACTTCCTTTTTTTACTTAAGTGCAATTGATTTTGCTTCCTCAAGAAAAATTATTTTATTTTTAACTTCTTCTGTTTTCTTAACTTGAATTAAAATCTTCATATACATCTCGGGATAATTGTAATAAGAGACGAATAAAAAGGAGTAATTCTACATTTCTTCGTTTTTCGAAATACCACGTAGCAATCGAGTCGAAAATTGTACTATCCTTATGTACACCCTGTACATTTTTGTATTTTACACCCTGTATTTTTGGGTATCCCTATTTGTTACTCGATTTTTAACTATGCACTGAGAATCTGAAAAATAGTTTTGTCTGAATTTTTGCTACTTGCTGATTTTTTAGATGTTGTAACTATTCTGATTCTGTATTAGTATTTCCGACACGATTTTTATTTTCAACCTAAGGATAATTTATAAAAAACGTAAAATTTAATTTTATTAAATAAATGGAATTAGATGAACAGAATTTGTTTTAGAATTTTGTTTCGTTTCTAATCTTATAGTTATCTTGTCAATATTCTGGTTCACCCTGTACATTATTATTTCCGACTCGATTTATTTTTATGTAATTTTATGCGGTTTTTCAAAGAAAGAACAGAAAGTTGTGCCTTAGAATTCGTTTAAGTTTCTGGTTTTCTTATTTTTTGTAAATATTCTGATTCACCCTGTACATTAGTATTTCCGACTCGGATTTATTTCCAATCTGAGGTGCATTTGAAAAATCGAAAAAATAGCACACAAAATATAAATAAATATAAATAATTATAAATATAAATTCAATAGATTTTCTTCAATATGGGATATATCTTGGAGGCTATTTTTCAAAAATCTAACTTCAATTTGTATGTACAGAACATGAATGAATGAATGAATGAATGGCACAGGAATTAAAAGATTTTGCAAATTAAAAAAGAAAGAAGCAAATTAGAAAACTAATGAGCGAATTAAAATGAAAGAAGCAATTTAAACAACATAGAAGCAAATTGAAAAAGCAGAAAGCAAATTGAAAAGAAGAAAGCGAATTAAAAAGAAGAAAGCAAATAAAAAAGAAGAAAGCAAATTAAAAAGAAGAAAGCAAATTGAAAAGGAAGCAAATTAAAGAGAAGAAAGAAAATTAAAAAGAAGGAAGCAAATTAAAAAGAAGGAAGCAAATTAAAAAGAAGGAAGCAAATTAAAAAGAAAGAAGCAAATTAAAAATAAAGAGTCGAATTAAAAGACAGCAAATGAATGGCACGTGAAAGAAACTGAAAACACAAAGTAACATAAATATAAATAATTAGGAGAAAAAATGACGGCAAATGGTCATGGTAAAAATGGATAGAACAATAAAAGAAAGGATATATAGGGCAGAGTGGAAAGGTGTCTGTGGGCGCTTGGCCTTACGCTTTTCGATTCCACATTTATGAGAGAAGTGCGTGCAACCTATGATTAACCAACCAAACATTCGGAAGCGAGGGAAAAAACACTGTTTAACCACATAATTATAGGAATCTGAAGGAACATTGAAAACCGTCGAATTTGCGGTCATTATGCGACTCCGCCTTCAACCCTGTCGAAGCCCTTCAATTATTACTTGAGACGTATATCGCAACGGGTCTCTGATACTCTTGCCACTAGAACTACAACCTCGAAGGACGACCACCTCCTTCCTTCCACTTCTTTCTATGACAGCCTTTACATAATCCAATCCAGAAAAATGATACTACTCCATGACAAATGACAACCATCCACAGCTACCAAATCACTTTTTTTCTTCAATTACTCCCGTCTTTTACTCTTTTCCAATCCCAGATTCTATTTCTCAAAAAGAACCAGAAAAGTCAAAATATTAGGAAATTAGGAAAAAGGAAACTATTCTGATTAATTTTGCTTCCTCATAGATGAAGTTCTGCAATTTTTAATCCACATGTGAATGACGTGCTTTTTGCTTGAAAAATGAAGTGAAAGGGGTAATGAATGCCAGGAAGGAGTGTGATAACGATGTAATCATTATCAGGAATATATCTAGTTAGAGATTCAGAAATGATTGCCAGGGACATTACTGAATTATAGAATAACAGTGTGCAGAACGTGTTCACTTTCCAGTCTCACATGTACATCTTATTAAAATATTACGACCTGCATTCGCACCTCATGTTTACATATAGAGGCGCCTTTCGTATTTTCAGAGGTGAATGGTACTTTAGAGACGTGTATTTCAAGTCAATATGAATTTAGTATTAATAGCTTCTATATAGTTAACAATACTCATATATATAGACCCCGAGTCATGAATGTAACACTTAACGTTTCACTCTCTGCACTTGCTACGATCGTAATCGTTCCGTCTATCGCAATTTTAAACTTTCCAATAAGAATCCCGATAAATCGAATGTTCGTTTTTTCAATTTTAATTAAAGAACAATTCTTTGTAAATCGGATTCGAGTTTAAGATTTGGATTCTACGGTGCTACCAAAGGTTTTTAATGTTCATGAATGCATTAACTAATCATTCCTAAACCTTTCTCTTTTCTAAAACATCCTCTTTCTTAAACCTTCCTCTTTTCTAAAACATCCTCTTTTCTAAACCTTCCTCTTTCCTAAACCTTTCTTCTTCCTAAACCTTCCTCTTTCCTAAACCTTCCTCTTTCCTAACCCTTCCTCTTTCCTAAACCGAGAAATTTGTATTAGTGTTATCTTGATTAGTGAAAGAAAGCATCTAAGAGACGAGGATATAGTTCAAAATAGGTGTAATACTATGGAATACGATTTCAATGTATTGGAAGTAACGTTGTTGAAGCACTGAAGCAAAATTATTAAAGCACTGAAGCAAAATTATTAAAACACTGAAGGAAAATTATTAAAACAGTAAAGCAAAATTATTAAAACAATGAAGCAAAATTATTAAAACAGTGAAGCAAAATTATTAAAGCACTGAAGCAAAGTTATTGAAGCACTAAAGCAAAATTGTTGAAGTGAAATAATTATTACACATATGCATGAAGGATTAAGATAAAACTGCAAACGAATTTAAAAACCTTTGATCTTCAATGTTAGGCAATAGAAGTGATGAGTAATCTCTTTATCCCATCGAGAATGGAAATTGCTAAAGATAAATCATCAGGGCGTATTTACAAAAAATCGAACCTTGCGCAGAGGTTAATAGAGTAGCATTTTAGAGATTCGGATCGCAGAGAAGTCGGAGATGCAAAAACATTTTTCGATGAGATGAGAAAAGTTTTTCTTGATAAGATGCTAAGTCTTTTGATCAGATTCGAAAAATTTTTCTTGATAAGATGCTAAGTCTTTTGATCAGATGCGAAAAGGGTTTAATCAGGTGCGAATGGAAGAACAGTTGGGTCCGAAAACCGGAAGTAGCAAGGCACTGGTAGCTGATAACAACGATCACGATTTAAGGTCGACAATTGCAGAGTAGACCCTTTCCATTTATTCAGGCAGATTCAGACTATAGATGGATGACCAAGTCTCAGGGTTGATAGCTTCGGAAATCTACCAACTACAGGTAGTTTAGGCTCCCTAGGTTGGGTTAGGGTAAAGGTTGTGTTCTGCGTTCGTAAGTCTGTGTACATGATTAGAGTACCCTCAGTTCAAGACCGTTGTTTGTATACACACTCAAGTCGTACATACCCAATCACATGATTTCCATCCTAGAGAAATCCTTTTTGATAAATTCATCATCAATATCACATCAATCTCGACATCAATTCACGTCTTAATGTTTGATTGGATTTTATTCGTCAAGTTCTGAATTGATGTTTTGTGATAAATTCCGATCATTCGAAACATAACATGGTTCTATATTATAATCCGAAACCCTAGTTTCAAAATCGTTATTCGAAATCCCTACTATGGTTCTACATTACACATCGAAGCACTATGTTTCAAAATTAGTATTCGAAATACCTATACCATGGTTCTATATTATAATTCGAAACACTATTATGTTTCAAAATTAGTATTCGAAATCCCTACACTATGGTTCTACTTTATAGTATTTGAAACCCTATTATGGTTCTGAACTATAATTCGAAACCTTCTAAATGATGAGACGTTGTAAATGATGATTCAAAACCTTGTGGTTCTAAATGATGATTCGAATCCTTATGGTTCTAAATGATGATTCGAAACCTTGTGGTTCTAAACGATGATTCGAAACCTTGTGGTTCTAAACAATAATTTAAAATCCTGTGGTTCTAAATGATAATTCGTAACCCTATTATGGTTATATTCTACATTACAATTCGAAATCCTATGGTTTTAAATTATCCGGAATGATCCTGTTTCGAATTTAAATGATCGCATTTGTTCAGTTTCAAATTGTTCCACATTCCGAGTTCTACTAACCTAAAATTTGTTGTTCTGTCTTCGTTTTTTTTTTGTTTTTGTCAAAGACGGTGGTAGTACAGCTCCGTAAGAAGTGTGTTCAGCTTTAACAGCCACAAAGGATACATAAAGTACCGCACAGGACACAAGTCCATATACTTATCGAATGCGAACAATGTAATTAAACTGATGCTACAAAGTCGTCTGTGAAAAGAAGACAACAGAAAAGAAAAATAACACATGGCAATTACTTAATTAAAATGTAAATTTGAAATGAAAATTCTTACACCAACATTCTTGGAGAGGAAGTTCTCGAGTGCGTGGGTGGATAATGTATAATGTGTGCGTGCTCATGATGCGTGTAGGTACGGTTTGTACCATGGTTCCGAAGAGGGCATATGGTCAGCAGGTGAGACCTTTGCTTTGTATTCCAAGTGCATAAAGTAGCCTACTTCGAGTGTGCCACTCGACGTTCGTAACTCACTAAAAAAAGGGTTGCGTCTCCCAAAATGCTAACGATCCCTCGCCTCGTAGCTTTGCCTGGCGCCGGAAGGGGTAGAAGCAGGACAATAAGTCAGAACAGCTATTTAAAAGTCGATTTCAGAAAGGCGAAATGAGTTAGAGATGCCTCTTTTTCTCTAAGTGTACACTTTGATATATTTTTCCATTAAGGACATTAAGACGTACTTGCTTTCTTCTCCAACGTTTTCCCTGCTTTTTTTTCCTCATTATTCGCGGTCAGACGATAAATCAAAAAAAAAATTTCCCAAGCCACTTCGGAAAGCCGCACCACGCAATTTTCCGCCTCCTCAGAGATAAAGGACACTGATTAATTAAAGTCCTTTCCTTTTCGAACGCATTTTTTCCGCACAATTCCGGGATGATAATAAGAGCGACAATCTCGAGACGTGTAAATTTAATGAATTAGTATAAATGAATTTGGTCTAAATGTAAAATTAAATGTAAATGAATTAGTTTCCATTCGATGAATTAGTGTTTTCATGAATTAGTGGTTTGATAATTTCTTGGTGAATTAATGTTTTGGTAAATTAGTGTTTTGGTGAATTAGTGTTTTGATGAATTAGTAGATTTTGGATGAACTCCTGCAAAATTGGTGAATCTGGTCTAAGAATTTATTATCTGAATTTTGTACTTACTTGACTTTTTTTTAATGGTTAATGCTATTTTCGTGATTCTTGTACTTTTCTACGCAGAGGAAATTGGAGGGAAAAGGTTAGACAAACTTTGAAGATTAAAAATTCGCAAGTTTAGTGTTTGCGCGTCAAACCGTTTGTCACCATACCCCAAGTTGCACGAAGTCTCGAGTCTCCAACGCGGCTCCGGTTAATCATCGTAAAAGTCTGTCTAACCAACCACCAAAGAAAGATGGGGTTAAAAGTAAGGGGATAAAATTTGCTTAAAACAAATATTGACCTTTCAAGTGGCAAAAGTCAATACATTTTTGAAATCGAGCGGAATAATTTTCAAATCTTGTATCTTACATCTTTATACCTTGGTCCTGTCTTTACCTGTATTTCTGTTTTTACATCTATCTGCGTATCTTTGTGTTTAATTATCTGCATCACTGTATCTTTGTTTATATCTCTGTCCTCGTTTATCTGTATCTTTATTCTATGCTTATCCACATCTCTATGTCTATATCTTTATATGTCTATCTATATCTTTATGTCTATCCATATCTCTTTATCTATCTATATCCCTATCTATATCCCTATGTCTATCTCTATCTTTGCCTATTTCCATCTATATCTCTGTCATTGTCTATTTCGATCTAGATATCTTTATTTTTGTCTATTTTCATCTTTATTTCTATCTTTTGTTTATTTCCATCTATATTTCTGTCTTTGTCTATCTTCATCTGTGTTTCTGTCTTTGTATATTTTCATCTTTATTTTTATCTTTGTCTATTTCCATCTATATTTCTATCTTTGTCTGTTTCTATCTATATTTCTATCTTTGTCTGTTTCCATCTTTATTTCCTCTTTGTCTATTTCCATTTATAGCTCTGTTTTTGCCTATATTCACATCTATACCTCTATCTTTGTCTATACCTCTATCTATAGCTCCATCCGTATATCTTTGCCCACAGCAAAATTAGTTTATTGAATTTTGCAGAACTTTTTTGTATTCCTAGATACATCGATTCACAAACTGAATTTTATATCATGTATAGAGCAGTGTTGTAAAATCTACGAATATTTCAGGACAAATTAGAAAAAGTAGAAACGTTAGTTTAGTACTTGCTATAAAGAAATCTCAGATTTTACAAAACTGTTATGTACATCACATAAACTTAATTTTGGTAATTGATCTTATGTGAATTGAATTTTTGAGAATTAGTTTCTTGTGAATTGGTTTTTTCGGAATTGACCTTTTGTGGATTGACTTTTGTGAATTTTTGTGGTTTTTTCGGAATTGACCTTTTGTGGATTGATTTTTGTGAATTAATCCAGCATTAGGAAAGGTTTGTAAAATTCAATAATAACTTATTGTTTCCGTGCCTGTTCCGATTTATGTCTCTATCTTTGTTTATATTTTTGTATTTCTGTTCCCAAAAATTTAATAATTCTGAATGCAACGCTTATCTATAGTAGAGCGGGAACAATTTCCATTTAATTCCAATTCCTCGTGGATGGATTGAAAGCCAACAAGAGTGGAAAGATAGAGTTAAAAAGTACCCGTGAAGAAAATCGGAGAGCAGGTTTTCTCTCTCACGAGAATTAAGAATCAGAGATGGCCCGTGTCGATCACGTGAAATAAGAAATCTTGAGAAAGTGAGAGAGACGCAAAGGGTTGAGGGAGACATTCCAGTGGAGAAACTTGAGAACCCTCTGTGACAATTTCAATTCCCCCTTTCCTCATCAACCCCTTTATTCTCGCTTCTACTTTCTTTCTCTTCCATCTTATTCTGTCTTCTTTCTTCTTCTGTCCTCTTTCATCTTATTTTATCTTCTTTCTTCTGTCCTCTCTCATCTTATTCTGTCTTCTTTCATCCTCCATTTTTTTCCATCTTATATGAGCGTCCACTTGCATCTTTCTCTCTCCTTTTTTCCTTCCCTATAAGCTTTTCTATTTCATTTTAACATAATGTTTACTATTCTTTTCACATTTTTCTAATTCTGCATTCACTCTTCTTTTGTCTTCGTCTACCTTCTGTTTTTGGCTGTCTTTTGTTGTCGTCTAGCTTATATCATTTTTAGTCGTCTCTCATCATTTATTTTCCGTCTTTGTCGATCTTCTGACTTATAGTCTACTTTCTTCTATTTTCTGTCTTCGTTTATTTTCTATCTTTGTTTATCTTTCGCCTTCGTAAATTTTGTATCTTCTTTTATTCTCTCTCTTTGTCCTTCTACTAGTTTCAATTATTTTCCATCTTTGCTTATTTTCTGTCTTCATCTAATTTTTATCTTTCCCATTCTTCTATCTTTTACCTTCGTTCATTTTCCGTCTTGTCTATTTTCTATCTTTATCTATCTTCTTATCTATCTTATCTATCTATTCTTCTATCATTTATCTTCGTTTACCTTCTTCTTCTTTCTCCATCTTTCGCTTTCTTCTATTTTCCGTCTACGTCTATATTTTCTGTATTTTTCTATCCTTCTCTTTCTTTTATCTTTTCTTCTTTTCTCTTCTTTTTCTTTTATCTTTTATCTTTCTTTTATCTTTATCTTTTTTCTTTTTCGCCTTAGTCTATTTTCTATCTTTTTCTATATTTCTCTTTCTTATATCTTTTATCTTTATCTACTTTCCATCTTCGACTATTTTCTATCCTTTTCTATTTTTCGCTTTCTTCTATTTTCTGTCTTTGTCTAACTCCCGTCTTCGTCTATTTTATGTCTTTTTATATATTTTGCTTTCTTCTATCTATCTATATATCTATCTATCTATCTATCTATCTAGCTTCTACCTTAATCTATTTTCTATCTTTCTCTATCTTTCGCTTTCTTCTCTCTTCGTATATTTTCAGTCTTCATCTATTTTCAATCTTCGTCTATCAATACTGTTTTTATCTATTTTCCGCCTTCGTCTATTTTCTGTCTTTACCTACCTTTTGTCTTCCTCTACTTTCTATATTTTTCTATCATTCGCTTTCTTCCATCTTCCTCAATCTTCCATCTTCCATCTTCTTGTATTTTTTATTCTCTATCTCCTTCTATCTGCTATTTTCTTTTATCTGCTATCCTTTTCTATTTGTTATCTCCTTCTTTTTGCTATTTTCTTCTATCTACTATCATTTCCCATTTGCTATCTCCTTCTTTTTGCTATTTTCTTCTATCTACTATCTTTTTCTATTTTCTATCTCCTTCTATTTGCTATCTCCTTCTATTTGCTATCTTTTTCTATTTGCTATCTCCTTCTATTTGCTATCTTTTTCTATTAACTATCTTCTTCCATTTTCTCTCTTTTTTTATCTCCATTTGTTTCCCATCTCCCCCTATTTTCTATCTTCGTTTATTTTTTCCATCCCCGTCCATTTTCTGTCTTTCTCGATTTTCCATCTCCATTCATTTTACGTCCTTCTCTGATTTTCGCTTCCTCCATCTTCAGCCTCTCTCTTTATCTTTTGTCTTGAGTCACTCTCTCCTCTTTTTGTCTAGCGCTGTCCTTGTTCGGTCCTTCTTAAGTTGAGCACGGAAAGCTAAGATTCTTAAAACTTCTCACGAGATTTTTCGATTTTAATTACAGTTTTAACATATTTTAATAAAATCCTCCTATCCCTACCTACCGTCGAGTGGCTCAGTGCTTCTTCTTTAATTTGGAGACTTTGCTTCATTTCCTGTTGGAGACTCTTTCCGAATGCCCGGGACTTTTATCAGAGACTGTATAACGTTTTAAACGTTAACCCTTCCGTCCGCTCACCCACACCTACACCCGCGTTATAAAATACTCTTACAACTGGAGGCAAGCGCACGCCACAAACACCTGTTCTTATAAGAGAAACAGAAAGCGAGCCCTTCTTCAATTGAGATTCGTCCCTAAGCCAGTCTTTCGCCCTCGACCTCCGATACAGGAGGCGAGTTTAGAGATTAGAAAAAGCCATCACGATTTCCTTTTTAGATATCCGAAAAATTTGACCTCATTAATTTCCCCGTGCTTAGAATAAAAGGGGTGCCGTCTATCGGTGTGTAAAATCAGTGCGTCGGTGTGAATTGAAGAAAAAGTATTTTATATTTAAGATACAATAAATAATTTATTTATTAACATATTCATTAACAAATTAACAAGTATATTCGTTATAAATAAAAAAGTAAGATAAAAAGTAGAATCAAGGAGTAAAATGGAAAATGATGCAAGTTTATTGGATGTAGGAAGGTTAAATGGAAAAGTAAAATAAAAAAGGCTTCAAATTTTAAAGCGAGTGTCGAGGGGAACGATTTTTTCGAGTACTTTTTGAAAAGTGGTTGAGATTTTATTAACATTTGGAAAAATGAAAAAAGTTTGATTACAATTGCGCTGATCTTTCATAATTGGATTTTTTGAGTTGGCACAATTACTTTCTTGTGTTGGCACATTTAATTTTTTGTGTTCGCGCATTTAATTGTTTGTGTTGGCTGATTTCATTTTCAAAAGGTTTAAAGTTATCATTTTTGTGAGAAGAAATGCTTTACACGTGTACGTATTAAATATATTAAATACATTCTAATTTTATATTATTGTACATGTGACGTGCTCCGAAAAAGGGACCTTAGAAGCAAAAGATTATAGGTTACGATGCCAGTTTTAAATTTATTAACGCTTTCTTTTTAATTATTTGCAATCAAATGGAGTTTTTTCTTAACATTTTATCAACATATTTTTTATTGACATTTTTATCAATACAATCAAGAAAAACTATTTTCGACTGCAAATAATTACAAACGAAACTTGAATTATCTTTAAAATATTATGAAACATAACCTACAATTGTTTG
Organism: Ganaspis sp. Gsp50; assembly: GCA_011057455.1. Taxonomy (NCBI): domain Eukaryota; kingdom Metazoa; phylum Arthropoda; class Insecta; order Hymenoptera; family Figitidae; genus Ganaspis; species Ganaspis sp. Gsp50. The sequence continues at coordinate 7,809 of WNHD01002487.1, read as the reverse complement.
CTTCTAAGCTCCCTTTCTTCTGAGTGCGTCACATATTTATTTATTTACATATTTTTATTTATTTTATTTACAAATATATTATCTGTGAACTTACATATGTGCGAAAAGTACATATACGTATAAACATTATTAATTTTCGAGTCAATTACGATATACGCACTCTTTTCTATAGAAATAATAAAAAGTGAATTAAAGTCGATAATAAGAATTTGGTTTCCAACATAAAAATGTTTTCCATGAATTTTTAAGGAATTTTGAATATTTTTTTTCCTCTTTTCGAAGCTAGAAAAAAGATTGCATTATCGTTGGCCTGAAATTTGCACTTGTCTTTTCTATCGCCTGATTCAGTTTCTAATTTTATCCAATAGAGTGCTAATCAACAAAACAACATTGCAAAGTAAAGATTTACTTCTACTGATAAGGTTATTTTGTTTCATTATCACTCGTCGACTCGATCAGGACCTTTTTGTAAAATTACTTTTTTTAAAAATATGCATTTTCTAGGAGTCCTTTTGTTAAAATTACAATTAATTTTTTACCTGGAAGTTCACGTTTTATCAACGATTCAAAAAAAAAAAATAATATATGTCATCAAGCGGAACATTATAAACATTTTGCCCACAATTTTCGTTTAAATGTATATAAAATATTTTTCAAACCTGTTCATGTACTTAAATAAATATATAAATGAAATTAATTCGAAAAATGCTCTCTAAAACCAAATAAGTAAAAATCCACTTATTTTATGTCAAAAGTCTTCCACCGCACTTAAAATAAGTAATAAGTAATAAGACTTAAAATAATTAACTTATTTTAAAATCAAATTTCACTTATTTTAGGTGTATGGAAAACTTTTGACTTAAAATAAGTGAAATTCCAGTTATTTAGATTTAGAGAGTGATTGTATTCGTTGAACCCTTTGTAAATAATTTTTTTCTAATGGATTATAAATATTAAATTGTGTATTCAAATAAAAAAATCAATCAATCAATGTGCATTGACAAATTAAATAAATAAATATATTTCATTTTGGAAAAACTAAAATGAAATATTTCAATTTAAAAAAAACGTTGTGTATTACAAATTTGTAAATTTTTAATACCGTAAATTTATTTATTGCGCAAGAATAGGGGAATCTCTATTTTAAACATTTTAGATTTATACATTTTTTTTCATTTTTTCAATATTTTTCTTTATTTACATTTTTTTATTTTTCGAACATTTTATAAAAATTTGTCCAACAGCAAAAAATATGCTCTTTAAAATTTTAATTTTTTTATTCATTACATTAATATTAGAAAGTCATCGTGGATCGTTCTAATGGTACAAACTCTTGTTCCTTAACAAGAAATATAATCAGTTTCATAAAAAAAATTGATAAAAAAAAAGAAAAAAGAAAGGAGGGGGAAAAATAAAAAATTAACAAAAATAAATTAATTAAAAAAGGAAAAAATAAGAAAAGGGAGCATCCATAAATAACGTCACGTATAAACATTCATAAACGTCGTCACGTTTTAAACTAGAATTCATTAAAACAAAAATCAATATTTTGTGTAAAAAGACAATACACAAAAAATGTCGAAACGTAAAACAGGTATAATTATTTTCACTTTTTTATAAACTTAAATTTAAGTCAAACATATTTTTCTATTTGACTTAGTATATTCAATTTAAAAATATATTTTGTTTGTGACAAACTTATTATTTTGCTAGTTTTAAGCTTATTTTATGTTTGAATCAAGTATATATGATTTAAAATAATATAATATTTGTAAATTGAGCTTACAAATATTTTTATTTTTTTTTTATTTTAATAAAGAAATTTTATTTATTTTATTTTAACTCTTAAACGGACTACAGAAATAAATGCAAGTTTGAAACAAATTATTTTTCTCAGTGTAGAAAAAGTGCGTGACATGATTTGTGAACGATCCTAAATTGAAAAATAAAAATTTAAGGAAATTACAAATAAACTCTCCAAATTTGAAATAGTGAAAAGTCGTCCATCAATTTAAATTAGTAAGCATTTTTACTTATTTTTAGTGGAATTTCACTATTTGATTTAGTAGTTACTACTAAAGTTTTAGTGAAAGTTTACTAAAATTTATAGTAGAATTTCACTATTTGATTTAGTAGTTTCTACTAAAGTTTTAGTGGTACGCATTTTTACGAACTTTTAGTAAACCTTCGCTAAAAGTTTAGTAGAAACTAAACTAAACTACTTTTAGTAGAAACTACTAAATCAAATAGTGAAAGTCTACTAAAAATTAGTAAAAATGCATACTAATTTAAATTGCTGGACGACTTTTCACTAATTCAAATTTAGAGAGAAAATAAATATGTAAATAATGAAAGAAAGGACAGTTAGCATAGAAAGGGAAGAAAAGGAAGAAAAAAAGAAAGAAAGGAAAAAGAAAAGAAGAAAGAAAAAAAGAAAAGAAAAGAAAGAAAAGAAAAAAAATAGTAAAAAATAAAAAAAAGAATGAGAAAGATGATTGTAGAAAATACCAATTATTATTGTGGCAAATTAGTGGTTGTTTAGCGTTTGTTTTTTAGACCCAAGAATGTTGAAAGTCGTTAGTTGATTACACAGTGATGAGTATATATAGTTATTAGCTTAGTTTTGTGGCAATGTTCAAAGCTCGTTTCAGCCTCAAGAGATTTGAAAATTGCCAAAGCACTTGACTCGAAAAAAGTTCAGCATACCAACTAACCTCGGCAGTTCTTCACGCAGATTTTCATGAACAAGACCGCCACGATGATGCACGCGAGAGAACTTGGTGCAGGAGCTCTGACGGGGCGTCCCGGTGGCGGAATACCCGGAGCACTGGCGGGCCTTGGCGTCGGCGTTGGCGTCGGACCCGGTGGCATGATCACCGGAAACGAAGTCAAACCTCATCAATGTCAGCAATGCCTCAAGTCATTCTCGAGCAATCATCAGCTCGTCCAACACATCAGAGTCCACACTGGTGAGAAGCCTTACAAATGCAGCTACTGCGACCGGAGGTTCAAACAACTCAGTCACGTTCAACAACACACCAGGCTACATACAGGTGAGTCTGCCACCTTTTTATTTCTATCCGTTCATCTTCCTTCCGCTAACTAAAAATCAACTCTTCTCCGTCTATTCAATACTGTTTATTAAATTAAACTCAACTATTTTATAAATAAATTAGTTATTACTAGCCTAGTTATCACTAGCCTAGTTATTACGACAGCACTTTAATTTCAGCAACAATAGTTAATAAATCTCTTTATTTGTGGTGTTTTGAATCCTCCGTATGCAATAACCGCCTCTGGGAATGTGTGCTAGTTCTGTGTGTAAATTGGAAGCGCAAGTCTGAGCACAAGTCGTGTGCGCAAGTCTTGTGCGCACAGAACTTGTGTCCGACTTAAAGGTGCTTCTACACAGCGCGTTAAATCCTAGGCTCATACGCAGAGACGTGAGATGGAAAAGGAAAACAATATATCGGTCCTTTTCTTTCTCATGCGTGCGCATTTTAAGCTGTCGGTGTTTGCAAAAATATTATTTTTGCATTCTAGAGAGACAGATGAACGGACTTTCGTGTGTAGAGGCGGTTCTTGCACGCGTAGTTGATCAACTAAAATACACTCTCATTATTGATGAGAAGGTAAAAACGCTAATAGTTGATTTTCAATTTTATTAAATACCTGAGAATTAATAAATTGCACTATTGAAATTAGTGTTTTAGTGTAAAAATTCTATATTAGTATATTCATTAATATAGAAATGTAAACTTGTTTTCATTCCACTGTAGAATTTGTTATAATAATATTAAATAGGGTAAATTAATATTCGTTTCTACGTTTTCAGTTGGAAAACAAAATTTTTTCTTTTCAACTAGTTTTAGACTATTTTGGGATAAAATGAGTCTAAGATGAAAACGTTTCATTAATTCTTAAAGTGTTGTCGAAAAAGTAAAAATTGTAAGATTTAGTAAGTTTCTAATAACTTACGAAAAAAATTTTTTTAAATTTTTCGGTTCTTATTTAAAAACTAATTTTTCATGGAGTTGAACAAAATTTTGAATATTATTGAACATTTTTTTTTCTTAGATTTTTGAAGAAGTTGAAATAAGAGTTAATAAGTTGACAAAAATTGAAAATTGCTATAATGTCTGTTTGCAAAAATAATGCTAATTAAATAAATAACTATTATGAGAAGGATTTTGTAAAATCAGGGTTTCTACAACTCTGGGAAACGTGCAGAAAATGTATTGTAATTATCTTGGAATTTCAATATTCTATATGGATTTCAAATTCAATATGGAATCATGGAATTCTCATGGAATTTCCATTTACACCATGTACATTTTTTTTTAATTTCTTTACTTTATTATGTTTATCAAGTTTCAGAAAATTTAATAATATTTTTCTTTTACAGAAAAAAATTTAAAAAAGTTAAAAATACATAAAGTATCTTTAGAATATTTCAAAATACTTCCAAATATTTAAAAATACTTACAATTACTTTAAATTATGTATTTCAGAATATTTCCAAATTCTCCCCAATATTTCAAAATATATAAAAATACAAAAAAAGTTTTTAAAACATTTCGAAATACTTAAAACTACTTCACATTACTTCAAGATACTTAAACATACTTCAAAAATTACTTTAAATTGTTCAAAATATTTCCAAATACTTCCCAATACTTCAAACTATTTTAAAATACTTAAAAATATTTAAAAACACTTTAAAATAATTAAAAATATTTAAATACACTTAAAATTACTGTAAGAGACTGCAAAATATTTAAAATTACTTCAAAATATATGAAATTACTTTAAGATATTTCCAAATACTTCAAAATATTTTAAAATACTCAAGATTACTCTATACAATATTTCACAAGTACTTCAAAATATTTTAAAATACACTTAAAACTACTTCAAAATTATTCTTCACATTACTTCAACATATATTTCAAAAATTACTTTAAATTGCTTAAAATATTTCCAAATACTTCTCAATACTTCAAAATATTTTAAGATACTTAAAAATTATTAAAACCACTTAAAAATAATTGAAAATATTTAAAATACACTTAAAATTACTTTGAAATACTTCCCAACACTAAAATATATTGAAAAATACACAAAACCTGTTTAAAATATTTCGAAATTCTTAAAACAACTTTACAATACTTCAAATTATTTCAAAATAATTCAAAAATTACTTTAAATTGCTTTAAAATATTCTAAAATACTTCCCAATAATTCAAAATATTTGAGAATACTTAAAAATGTTTAGAAACACTTTAAAATAATTCAAAATATTTAAGTACACTTAAAATTACTTTTAAATACTTCAAAAGACTTGAAAATATTTGAAAAAACTTCCAAATACTTCAAAACATTCTTAATACTGAAAATTAGTTAAAAATATTTAAATATACTTTAAATTATTTTAAATACTTAAAATACTTCAAAATATTTAAAGATACTTCAAAATAATTTAAAGTTTTTAAAACTATTAGTATTATGATTGTTAATTATAGAATAAGAAGATTTTAAAATATTAGTTTTTTAAAATATTTTAATAGCATTTAAAATTCTTCAGAGTACTTCAAAATATACTTCAAAATACTTCAAAATATACTTCAAAATACTTCAAAATATAAAAAAGACTTCAAAATATTTAAGTACCCTTCAAAATACTAAAAATGATATTAAAATTAAAATTAATGACCTTGATTAATAAATCTATAGAAAGTTATTTTTGCAATAACCCTAAGAGCATTAAAAAAATTTTAATTACTTCAAAAGTAATTTAAAAATTCATTTTTTAATAAATAGTTAATTTACCAACATGTTAAAAACTTGCCTTTATAAGGCCCGTAATTAATGCAAAATAAAATAAATTTTTTTGTATTTTTCGCATGGAAATCATGGAAAGCTCGTGGAATTTTGTGATTCAAAATTTGTTGGAACCCTGTAAAAGCTTTTTCGTAATTAGTTCAACATATTCTTTAAGGTATTTTTCAGATCAATTTCAATGTTCAAATTTTTTAACTCTTTACACCAAAAACTTGAAAAAACCCTAATTTTTTCAGAAGTTAATAGAAATTTAATAAAACCTTACAATTTCTACTTTTTTGAAAAAATATCCTTTAAAAATTGTCGAATCGTCTTCATCCTAGAATTCTTGTATCCCGAATTCATGCAGATCGTTTGAAAGCAGCTAAAAAGAAAAACTTTTGTTTTCAGATTGAAAACGTAGAAATAAATGTATGAATTTGATGCTCTTAAGATAGGTATCCTGATACTCATGAACGGTAGTGTAATAATTTATTTATAATATTGTTAATAATAATGACCGTTGAAAAGTGCGAAAAAAAACGTACAAAAGTAGAAAAATGTCGATTGTTCTCAATAATATATAAAAAATAACGAAAAATGCGTAATTTGCAAACACAAATTTGCGAAAAACCACAAATTAAATCCAACTAGACGGAGTTTAGTGTCATTAAAGGATTAGCGTTGTCTGACCATAAAACACAGAACATTTAACCATATCTTTTTTCATTGTGCTCTTAATCGGAATTGCCGTAAATGGTAAGGAGCCTTCTGGCTGTAAATTGTGCGCCACAGATCTGCACAACTAGATTACGTTTTCTTGGGTTAATGTCAGGGAAACTGATAATTCTGCAACAAAACAGGCAACGGAAGTGATCGGTGCCACTGTAAGGACGCTTTATCAGTCCATCTTATCGTGATAAGATTTTTTTTCCCCTCTTTTAAGAGAGCCGATAAAGGGCGTCAGTGGATCTCAGAAAGAATTTCATTAAGGGATGAACGTAGTCACTTGGAAGCTATTACCCTTCAAATGGTCAGTGCCTCTCTCTTCGAACCATCAGTCCTTTGGAAAAAAAGATCTCCCGCACCCAAATCAACATTTACTTTGCCCATCCCCGCGAATTAAAAAAAAAACTCTCAGGCATCCTAACTATTTCATTCCTCCAAGTGGAACTTTTTCCTTGATACTTTTTTTCAAGTGGTCCCCTTTCAGTCAATTTGATTCTTTACAACTCTCTTTTCATCTTCCTTTTTACTTTTTACTTTCCACTTTTCACTTTTGATTTTCCGATTTTGCAGTTTTCTATACATTTTTTATTTTATTTTATTTATTTGTGGCACGCTCCGAAGGAAGGAAGGATGGAAAAAACCTTGGAAGGGAAAAATTGTAGGTTATGTTCGATGATAGTTTAAAGGCGATTATATTTATTTGCAATCGGAAACAGTTTTTCTTGATAGTATTCATAAAAAACTATTCATAACTACACGTTTTATATTCATAAAACTATTCATAAAACTATTCATAACACTATTCATAAAAAACTCCTTTTGATTGCAAAAAATTAAAAACTAATCTTGAATCGAGTTAAAAGTATATCATTAAACATAACCTCTAATCGTTTGCTTCTAAGGTCCCTTTCTTGCGACACATTTGTTTCTTTTATTTATTCATTGCTTTGATTTTTTGAATTTCTTTTTCTTGTTTCACTTTTCACTTTTCACTTCTTTAATTACTTTTCTTTATTCAACTCTTTTCTTTATACTTTCTTTCCTTTTTGTTCGATCAATTCTTTTTGTCTCTATCTTCTTCTTTTATGTAATTTTTTACATTTGTATAAATATTTTATATCTTTTACATTTCTATAAATGTTTTATATTTTTTACATTTGTATAAATGTTTTATATTTTTTTCATCTTTATATTCATCACCTACATTGTTTTCTTATCTTTATATATTATTTATTTCTTCGACTCTTAAATGAAGTTAGA
>WNHD01002486.1:0-15207 GCA_011057455.1 Ganaspis sp. Gsp50 | reverse complement strand
GTGTCAACAATGTTAAATTATTCTCTAGAATGACTAACAAATGAATATGTGGTAATCCTCTTTTTTGAAATTCTATTATGTACACATATGATTTAAGGGAGAATAGAGGAATAGAGTAATAGAAGTCGACCAATCAGACGCTTGCTAGTGATTTTTCGTTGATGCGTTCCTAAACGCACTCAAATGCGACCACCTAATGAGAAATTGGCTTTGTTCACACTCTATGCTGTGAAAGTTTGTGGTCTTGAATCAGTGTTTACAAACTGTCATACACCAGAAACTTGATTTAGCGGTCGGCTCGGGGGTAGACCGCTAAATCGAGAATGACGTCACAACGGTGAGAATGACGTCACAACGGTTTTCATTGGTGCACACATGAAACTGTGGTTGTGTGTGTGCTTATACGCATTTGAAAGAAGGCGTGGTTTCGTGGAAAGGACATTTAACGACCGCTAAATCAAGAACCACTAAATCAAGTTTCTGGTGTATTTGTTTTTAAATTTTAAAAGGAATTTGATTATTCTGGAAAAAATGAATGAAAAAGCAAGTGGTGGTGGAGAAAAAGTGTCGGGCCAGTAAGTAATTTAAATTTATTATAATTATAAAGGATAATAAGTTGAAAGTAATGATTGCAGTGAAATAAGTCAGAATGGTACTATTTAGTTTTAAAGTATTCTGTTGGTTCTTTTTATGTGCTACTGTGGTTCAATTTTAGAATCCACCTATAAATGTTTAGAAGAACTGCCAAAAACTCACAAGTGCTTCAAAAATTTCAATAATAATTACAACGGCTTTAATATTGATCAAAGAATGGTTGTTACAATGGGTAAGCTTTTTCTAAATACTGTTATTATTTTATCTTACAATATATGATGGAATTGTCAAATTAATAATTAAATGAAAATTAATTTTCAATAAAGAAATGTGGATTTACATTTACTATGCTTAAAGGTTTGCTAATATTATAACTAAATACAATTTAATTAGTCTTTTAAGTTTTCAATATTTAACATATCACTTTTCTATGCTTTGTTAAAAATGAAATAATATACTAATTAAAAGTTGCTAAATTTTAGAAAAAAGTAGGTATTTTTAGATCAATTTAGATAATAATGATAATTTTCAATAAATTGTTTAAGCCAACAAAAAATCAATAGAAGATTTAATAACAATTTGTACAATTATAACAATGTTTGTGGAAGACCTAGAATAAATTATTAAAATTGATTTTATAAAAGTTTGGCATTTCTTTGGATCTTTTCAAATTACATAAAACTATTAACATTAAGAAATTATTGAATTATTAGATTGAGTGTTATTCGATTTTAAAAAAACAAACGCAAGTAATTCTTTTAGTTTGTCGGTTTAGCATATAATTTGTAATAAACTTTTTGATAATCCTACTAATATTTCCAGGTTTTAAAAAAGTGTAGATAACCTGGAATAATTTTATTAACTTTTTACTTACTTTAATTATCATGTTTATTGTCCATTGCTTCCAGTGAATGTAAAAGAATCAGAGGGGCCTCTTCCATCATCCATCATGGATATAAATGAATTAATTATATCTGAAGTTGAAAAAAGACCTCTACTCTATAATTACACAATGGATGTTCGTGAAAGATCAAGAGAGAAGATTCAGGATTTATGGAAAGAAATTTCATGCTGCCTAAATGGTAAGTAAGATGTAGGTTACACATTTGTGGTCTTGTACAGTAAACCATACCGTTTCATGAAACGGAAGAAAATCATACTATCTCTTTTTGTTTTTAACTTTACTGAAAAAAAAAACAAGTAGCTAAATATACCTCTTTGTCTGCGTTTCATTGCGGTTTGAAAAATTGACAAAGACATTTATTGGTGAAATGGTTTTTTTCTCTGTAATATGTTAATTCTCAGAAAATTTTATCAGTAAGTAATTGAACCTCAACATAATTATATTCACAAATTGATAGACTCCTTCCCCCTAGAGCATAGTGTGATATACATATGATCCCCAAAGTCATAAGTCAGTTATTTTTTAATTGGTCTGGACAATTTTGTATTATTAGAGACAAATATCCTTCTAATTACAATATTGCAATTACTTCAATTGTATATTTGAAAATAAAGCAACCTCTTTGAATAATTACAGAAATAAGTACTTTTATAGAAAAATTTATGCATTTTCATTTGTTGCTCTTAAATGTGCGTCCAAATTAATTAAAAATACGCTTATTAATTAAGTCTATGCAACAAACTCAGAAAATCGAACTGACTTGTTTGGAGTTGAGTTCGAAATTTAAAGAACCCGTTCAATTGTGATATAAAAGATGCATTCGAGTACTTAGCCATTTCAAACACTCGATAAAAAGCGAGTTCTCAAAAAGAAACAAGAACCTAAAGATTTCGATTTCTTGAAATTAAGCAAGAAATCTAAAAGTTTGAATACTCGAATTTATTTGAAAAGTTGAAAAATTTTGAGCTCTTAAGGGGACTTTATGGTTTAAAATAAACAGAAAACTGACTTTTCAAAAATGTTATTTGCAAAGAAAGTATTATATTTATAGAAATAATTAAATATTCACTTTCTTTCATATAACATGCAGTGTTAAATTTTTTTTTACTATCCATAGTTACTATTTCGGGATAAAGATGGTGTGTTTTGACATATACGTTTTTTCTGGTGTGCTAGTTTCTGAACAATCTATAGCACTTAAAATAAGGCTTATTATTAGACAATAAACCTAAAAACCCTTATTTAAAAATTTCTTTCAAATGTTCTATACAATTTTTTTTTAAATTTCTTGATTTTTCAAAGTCTATTCAGTAGATTTTGAGAAGTGTCATACCAGTTTTAGAAGTGTGATTTTAAAAGAACGTTTTAAAGTTGCCACTAGATGATTAAGTTTTGTGTTCCAGGTTTATTAAGCGATATTTTTAATGCAACAAAGCTATATGCAAGTCAATGTTTTTTGGTCGCTGATTCCAAATTTAATATTAGTTATTAAAAATTTTTAATGAATTTTTTAAAATCCAAATGAATACCGTTATGAAGGTTGTTGTAACTTTTTTAAAAAATGCATTTCTCAATAACGTTTCAGGACAGTAATTGTGTGATATTAAAAAACATTTTTAAGAAAAAAAAATAATCAATATTTTTGAAATTATAAATCAGAAAGTCCCCTTAAGAAAACTCAAGACGATTCGAACCTGACTCAAAGGACATAAAGCTTGATTAGAATAGATTATGTTTTTTTACACAGGCTCATTATGAATGGATAGTTATTTTGCGATTTATATGTATTACAATTTAATGAGAAATGTTTTATAGGTGTGCTTACAGCTTCTCAAATTGAAAAAAATGGGTTTACTTACGACAGCAATATCGAGAAGTAAGAAGAGAAGAACTGAAACACGTTCCTAGTGGATCTGCAGCAACTTCAAAAAAGAAGCAAAACTTTTTGTACCTTGAACAAAAGGAGTTTGTGAATGACACTCAATTCTTTGAGCCGTAAGTTCTCTTTCTACAAATAAAACAGTTTTCTAAATAGAAAGATGTAAAATTTTCGAAATGTTATTTTGGCTTTCTGAATTTTCAATAATACCTTGCACAACTTTTTGCGCAAATTTATTAATTTCTAATTAATGAATTTCAGGACAGTACTTCTTTAAATGCATCTACAGAATTAAGTGAGTATGAAAATCAAGAAAATGAGCATGCAAATGAAGATGATAATGCGGACACTGCTCAATCTAATAAAGGTAAGGAAAACCTGCATTAAGTAGAAAAGTTTTACACTGGAATCTCAGTTATCGGACATTCTTTAATAATAGTAAAATTCATAACAACGTGAAAAGTATAGAAATTAAACATTTTTGTCTGTATTTTCTACAAGTCAAAAAAATTGCAAAAAATGAGACATTAGTGCAGTTACTTTGTCATGTTTGTATTCAAGTATGCTAAAGAAAGTAATTTGTTTTACTGTATTATAAAATTTCAAATTACTTTCGAAGTAATAAACGGTTTTCAATGTTCCTAGACTTATTGACAATTATAAGTTTGTTATATTGTACCTAGCTGTTTTTGATATGAAGATATAAACTATAATTTTAATTACTTCTGTGGTACAACCTTGCATACTCCAAGGAAAAAATTACACTTTAATACTGCTTTTAAAAAAGTTATACACAGTATGAAATTAACTTAAAAAAAGACCAGGGAATTTAGAGAAACGTTCATTATTGTGAAATTAATTTGAGTTTCTGTGAAACATTAAATAAATACTTTTACGCATCTGTAGCACACGGAATTAAACAAATTAATTTTTACAAATGTCTTCTTAACTCTATTAGTATCGCTGAGCACATTTTCTTAATTTTGTTTTCGACGACGGAAATTTTGTAATTAAATCGGCAATTTATTTTAGAAAAAATGCACTTTTACAAACAAAAAAATTCGTGTTAATACCTTAGTTACTGATAATACCTCAATAATACCTTATAGTCAGGAACTTATAGTTTGCTAATGGTGTGAAATATTCTTATTGTTTTTTTTACAGAAAGTGACAAACAATTAACTGATCTCCAGTGAGAAGATTTTGGGTGCGTCCCATTTTTTCTGTTGAATGAAGAATGCAACAGGGAGATAGTAACAATTTAATTCAAGAATTGTTACAGGGGGACGAAGAAAAGTATTTTACATACTTTCGTTGCGTTCCTTTTATCTTTGAACAACTTCTGGACCGGGTTGGTCCTTTAATAGAAAAACAACAAGCAGTTCGTGAACCAATTCCTGCACGAACTAGATTGGAAATAACGCTTCGCTACCTGTCTTCCGGAGATTCCATGGTGTCTTTATCATTTGCCTTTCGAGTAGCACACAATACAATTTCCGGTATTATAGCAGAAACATGTCATGCGATATACCAAAGCCTAAAGGACGAATATTTAATTCAACCTTCTGAAGAGAATTGGAAGAAACATAGTGAAGGCTTCAGTTCTCTGTGGAATTTCGAACATTGCGTAGGAGCTATTGACGGAAAGCAAGTCGAAATAGAAGTGAGTGAAAAAAAAGTGATCGTAAATGCGACTGAACAGGAAAATAGGGTCGCGAATTTGAAACTCTATTTGTGCCCGCTTTTATGATCATACTTAGGCTCCCATTTACTACCATTTTAATCCAGTGAGCATTTATTGTCTCATGTAAGGTTATTCTTGGGGTGATATTTCTGACGGTTTCTACAGTCGTATTTACGATCATTTTTTCAATAGTGCATAATTTCCACATTAGTTCAATACTTAATAAATAGCAAACATAGGCTACTCTTTTAGTAATATTTGCTCATTTCTTGTTAATAAAAAGCTAATTTTTTGCAACTTTTCTCAGCATAATAATGTTGAAAACAACTTCTGAGGTTAAATATTACAATTTATCCTTATAAATTAAAATTTTACATTATCAATAGGTATGTTCAATTTGCACATTTACAAAATTTAAAATTTTGACAAACAAATAAATGTTACAATATATTACTGAGATTTGATTTATAATAATAACAATAAAAATATCTGTACTTTCGCATGAAAAGGGCCCACTTTGGTACTACTGGACAAAGTGAGCCCTTTTTCATGCGGACGTACACATATTAAGAATTAATGATAATTATCCTGGCGGATTCGGTTTTCCACGCAAGGAAGCGTTTTTATGGCGCCTTATGGTACCTTGTGAGAAAGGCAGGATACTTCAGTAAATGCGTATAAACTATTGGCCCCTTATAGGGATAAAAAACTTAAAAAATAAATTCACAAATTCTAGATATAACTTTTATTTCCGCAAAAAAAACATGCTCCTTCTACATTTCTGAACTTTATGTCGAAATTGTTTCTCACTCGGCAATATTTTGGTCCAAATCAAGATCCATCATTGACAATTTTGACAAAAAGCATGCAATCTACATTTTAGTATTTTCAAACACGATTTTAAGAAAAAAGCAAAAAATCACAAGCCTCAGTATTTTTGGTCAAAATTTTATACGGTAAAAAAACTCTGCTGAATTTTTGTTAACTAGACTCTTTTCCAAATCAAGATCCATTAATGACAAGTTCGAAATGCAATTATGCGATCCACACTTTAAGATTTCCACACACGATTTTATAAAAAAATTAAAAAATCACAAGACGCAGTTTTCCATATAAATATTTCTTGTGTAAAATAGAGCATAATACTACTACATTTCTGTCAACTGGATCCTTATAAGATTAAAAAGTCATAATTGTCAAGATCGAAAAAATATCATTCTACTCATATGTTAATAAAATTATGTGACTTGTGATTTTCCATTTTTTTATAAAATCGTGTTTTAAAACATTGAAGTGTGAATCGCATGATTTTGTTCGGACTTGTCAATGATGGATCTTGATTTTAAAAAGGGTCTAGTTTACAGAAATTGAACAAGGTAATGTGCTTTTGCCTATTTAAAATTTTGACTAAATGTATTTAGACGCGTGATTTCTGATTCTTTCATAAAATCGTGGTGGAAAATATTGAAGTGTGGTTCACATGATTTTATTCCCATTCTCAAGTCAAATTCTTCAGGAAGTAACAATTATTTTTATTTAAAAAAATAGGCGTTAGCCCGTGGATTTGTTAATAAATGAATAACTTTTTCAAAATATATTTACTACTTCTGTTATTAAATTATACAATATGTACTGCAAAGTATCACTAAGACTGTACAACACATACCTTGCTTGAACCGTAAGAGTGTTAAAATGGTTGAGCATGATGATGCCAAATTTATATTGAAAATTGTAAACAATCGTTTCATGAAAATAATTTTCAGGTTTCAAATAACAGTGGATCGTTGTACTTTAATTATAAACACGACTTCAGCATTAATCTAATGGCTGTATGTGATGCCAAAGCCCGATTTTCTATAGTGGAAGTTGGTGGTGAAGGAAGACGGAGTGATAGTGGTGTCTTGCGAATCAGCGTCTTTTGTAACAGACTTGAAAATAATACACTTCAAATTCCACCGCCAGAACCTTTAGGTAGTTGTAAACTTCTATGTCTATTTCCAGCATCTTTATCAATGAATTTCATTTCTAGATATCCATATGAGAATCTTCATTATTAGCCTATGAATAAAAAAATTATTAAATTATTTGTTTGTAATTCGATTTAATAGTAGTAGTGTACTTAGCCCAGGAGTTATTTCTAGTGTTCGTTCTTGCATGGATATCAGTGGATAACATGTATGGAAATCCAATTGATTATCTACATTCTCAGTCTGTTTTTAATAAAATTCTGAAATGACTTGGTTTGTTTTATATTTAATATGGGTGGTGCATTTAGCTTAGGGGTTGACTATATAATGGTTTTTCTTGTATGAATTTAAATGGATAAAATTCCTGGATATCTAATTGTTAACCTTCATTGATAATCTGTTGTTAAAAAAATTCTGAAAAAAGTGGGTAGTAGTTAGATTTAATAGATGTTGTTTATTTAGCTCAGAGGTTGATTCTAGTGGTTGTTCTTGCATGAATATCAATTTACATCGTTTCTGAATACCTTAATTGATAATCTGTTAAACAAATTTTTAACTGACTCGGTCATTTGTAACGTTGCTCCACCACCACGAGACGTTAAAATGTCCGCAGGTTGTGACGTTCACCGAACGTTAATGAACGTCAACGAACGTCACCTTATGACTTTTATTGGATATTGCAAAAAAATTGCAAAAAAAGAATAAGAAATTACTTCAAATTATGCATCCTGGAAAATTACTCTATTGACTCCAAAAGGTTAAGAATTATAAAAACTTGTTGCGCAGCTCTAAATGCAGTAGGAAACTACAGAGCAGAGTATTAAGATTATTAATTTATAGGTTGTTTTTGAGTGTCCTTTAAAAGTCACAAAGTGACGTTTGTTGACGTTCGATGTGAAAGTAACAATCTGCGGACATTTTAACGTCACATGGTGGTCGAGCAACGTCACAAATGAACTTTACCAAAGTTACAATCTAACATCACTGAAACGTTAACTGACGTTCAGTGCTATTAGGGTGGCTGATTCTAGTGATGAATTGTCTCACTATGCATTTTGATGTTTCATAATAATAAATTTTATGCTTTCAAATACTTTAAAAATTATTATAATGTAAAATTTAATAATGGCCATTAATATTGAAAACTAAGTTTTACTTTTTTTTATATTCTGCAGGACGAGAAGGACCAATCGCGCCATATATTTTTGTGGGTAGCACTACACAATTTCATTATGACTGCAGAAGAAAATGCTCCTGCAAATGAAAGTCCCTACCAGACTTTGCGTGAAGTGGATAGGCATTTCCAAGCTGATGCTTTAAGAAATATTCCCCAGAACGCAGAAGATAATCATCCTACACGAATTAGGGAACTTTTTGCTCAATATTTCTACCAAGATGGAGGCGTTGAATGGCAATGGGAGAAGGCATTACGAAATCATTTTTAAATTAAAAATTAAACAAGTTTACTTGGATGATAGCTAGTCATTTTACAAGTATATTAAGGGAAATAGTACATTGAAAGAGATTCTTTTTATTTTTTACTTTTTAATCACTTTCATTTAAAAGAAAGTTTCTCTTGTGTAGATTTGGAGATTAGTATTTCATCTGTTAAGTAATATGCCTTAAAATCTATGGTAATCCAGAACCTGAGTTTTTTTTCTTGTCCAAAGATTATGAATTCTTAGATTTGGATTTTCAGCAACAAATTAGAAATGCATATCGACGTTAAACTAAATCATTAAATAGTCTGAAATGAATCTTCTTACACAAGGCAGTGAAGTGAAGTTGAATTGATTTCGTTCTCTTTTCCAAGAAAAAAGTATCATGCAGAAGTAGGAATTGAAAAAATATGAGTGGAAATGTTATATGTCTACATTGTTCTTAAACTATAGCGGATTATCATACTTTGTGAAAATTCTATATTGTCCTCTTTACAAATTATAAATTATAAGTATCACGATATGTCAGATAATAGAACACTGGAATCTCAACTCCCTCTTCTTCAAAGTTAGTTTTTTAACATTTCCATTTTGTAAACTGTAATCAATTTTTCGAATAATAACCCGTTTTTTATAAATGTCTGAATATAAAAATATTATATTTTAATTTTATATTAATAATATAAAAATATAAAATACAAAATAGTAAAGAAGCTCAGATAACAAATATTAAAATTTTTAAAATTAAATATATTATGAAGGTCAAAATTTTCAGTAGAGTAAAGAAAGTTAGACAATGAAGTTAACGTTGAAAGAACAGAAATAAAATTTTTTGTTGCATTTACCTATATATTAATACGAAAGAAGCGTATTGCTGTTGAGATTTAATAGTTTCTTAATTAATTCTCAAAGCAGATTGGCATATATACCTTTGCTGTTTATTACAATTCTAAAAAATATTTTATTTCTCGAAACTACAGATTGATCAGTCTTAGTCAGCATAGAGTTATTCGTCCAATATTTACTGTAAAGGTCTGTTTAATGGCAACGGAAAGAAGGACTTTCTAAATTTTATTTTCTATTACAGGGATACTTTTATTGGATAAAAATTCTTAGAATAATTTAACTTCTATTCTATACTGTGGCGGTCGGCTTGAGGTTTCGCCTTATTTCGTTTGTGAATAGGCCTTAGGGTTTTCCCTTTCCTCGGTTGTATGAGTGTGTGCGTAGAATCTAAGAAATCAGATCTGTTCTATACTTCGAGTTGTTAACACTCAACTTTTGTCAGCCAGCAAAGGCAATTTTTGTGAATAATAAAGTATATTTTAATTAACGCTATTCGCCTAATTTCTGGTCTATACGGAGATCCGACCATTCCTGGTAATTTTATTACCAAATCTCCACACTGGTGACTTTTCGACGCGAGTTACTTATTCTTTTTTCGTGACTCTGCAACACGCCGGATAGCGTTTGGAGCAAATTCGCAAATATCAGATTTTTGCAATAGCATCTGATTACGATTTTAATTGCTGGAGGAAGAGAAGATTTTTTTCTACGGATGCTTCGTGAAATTTTTGGATTTCCTAAAAGTTTTCTGTCAACTTTTGGCCTTTTTCTTCGTACCCACGTTTTCACTGCGAGGGCTGCCATTTTTGATTTTGCCTATGCTGAGCAACGTTATTAACACTTCTCAAATTTTCCACGAACCTTGATGGATGTCAACTTTTATTCTATACCGAAACTATTCTTCGCATCCTGTGCACTTGTCCTTGGCGATGACCCTGATGTCGTGCTGATTGCGGACCTTTTGCTAGTGGTGAGAAATAATTTAAACGCCTTCAAAGTTTCGCATGGGCCCATTTAACGAGCCCATGCAACAGGTACGTTTTTCTTTATATACCTGAGATTTGTTTTTCTCATTTCTTTTGATGAAACTGTCTTCCACGTCTTATGAATACGTCTCTTTCATGAACTCAATTCACGGAGGAGTCAATCTGCGTGCTGAACGTACCCTTCCCACCAGGAACATTCAAAGGGATTTTATTATCTTGTGCTATCTTCAAGGAAGGACCTCGAGCGTTTTCCTATTCCGTCAACCTGTAAATCGACATGTTCATCTGTGAATTCACCATCCGAATCTCTGGCTGCGTCATTGCTGAAAGAAGACTCATCGGCTACGGTATATTTATGTTCACTCTGTGTATGATTGCATATTTGTTGTCGTGAGTTTGAGTTCGTTTTTATTTTTTTAACGATTTTGTGACACATTTTAAAATCGACGGGAAATATTGAGTAATTTAAAATCGTTATTGCGTATATTTAAACGCAGTTATTTCTTATTATTTGGTGATTTTCGCCCGAC
Source organism: Ganaspis sp. Gsp50 (assembly GCA_011057455.1). NCBI lineage: Eukaryota > Metazoa > Arthropoda > Insecta > Hymenoptera > Figitidae > Ganaspis > Ganaspis sp. Gsp50. The sequence continues at coordinate 4,378 of WNHD01002486.1, read as the reverse complement.
CTCAAGGTCAAGGTTAAATGTGACTGTTTCGTGTTGACAAAATTCTGTTGATCAGAGTATTTATTTTCAGCGCGTTTAAATCCGATGAATCACTTCGAAATTTAATTTCGCTTAAATTATTTCCGTGTTTTTATTTTTAAAAGCAAAATTATTCGAATTTTCGTGATTTGTGTCATTTTGAAACTTTCGATTTTCGTAACGATTATTTTAATTTTTTTTCTTTTTCGTACAATTGCTCGTATTCAGAGTTATTTTCTTGGATTCTTTTTTTGGCTAATCTTCGCTTTCTGTTGAGTGACCGGTGCCTCGTTTTTTTTTTCTTGAATTATGCCGGAAGTAATTGGTGATGGGACGAGCTCGGCGTCGAACTCCGGGATGACAGATGCGCGTTTAGCGGAATTGCAGCAACAGATTAATAGAGTTTCGGAAGATATGCAGAACCTGCAGGAGGTGCCCCGTGTCGATTCTTATCGCCAACCTAAGCTTTCTCGTTTTATAACCAACGACCCGGAGTTTTGGTTTATGCAGGTCGAATCGGTTTTCGCCAACTGTCGAATAACTGTCGAGTCTCAGATTAATGATTTGGTCGCACAGGTTAGTTCTTTGAGTGCTAAATTGTCGCAAAATGAAAATAATCGTTCTAGATCTGTTTCTCAAAATAATCAGAGAAACAATAGGAGTCGTTCTTCTTCTCGTGGTGCCAAGCCAAATTGTTGGTATCGCCACAAGTTCGGCGAAAAGGCAACCAAATGTAAACAGCCTTGTTCTTATCAAACTAAATCGAGAAATACTAAGCATCCGGAAAACTAAACGCGCCCCCCCGTGCGGAGACCGTCGGGTTTGGCGTACCTTCCAAGCGTCTCCACATACGCGATCGCAAATCCGGATTGTTATTCCTGATCGATACTGGTTCTGATGTATCTCTTTTACCCGCTCGGCAGAATTCGAGTATTAAACCGTACGATGTTTTTCTTTTCGCCGCTAACAACTCGAAAATATCTACGTTTGGAGAAAGGCGCTTGTCGCTCGACATTGGACTAATACGAGAGATCGGTTGGAATTTTTGTTTAGCTGCAGTTCCATACCCCATTATTGGGGCAGATTTGTTAGCTCATCACGGCCTGATCGTTGATCTCGGTCAGCGCAAGTTGATAGACTCGGTTACCGATTTGCATATTAATTTTGAGGTTCGTAAAGTGTCTTCGTGCAGTGTGAGCTCTATCGATCACCATGTGCCTTTCGCTCAGATTTTAGCGAAGTATCCGGAAGTTACTGGCCCTGCTCAGGGCATCGCCAATTCAACTGTCAACGTTTATCACCATATTTTAACGCATGGCCCCCCTCTCGCTGAGCGCGCTCGTCGTCTTCCTCCAGAAAAGATGAAAGCTGCAAAAGCTCAATTCCAAACTTGGATGGAGTTAGGAATTTGTCGACGTTCTAGTAGTGCTTGGGCGGCGCCGCTTAATATGGTGCTTAAGAAAGACGGCTTATGGTGAGCCTGTGGGGATTTTCGTCGTCTTAACTCCGTGACGGAACCAGATCGGTACCCGGTACCCCATTTACACGATTTTTCTTCTGCGCTCTCGGGTAAGACAATTTTTAGTAAATTAGACCTCCATATGGCGTATAACCAAATCCCTGTCGCTCCAGAAGACATCGCGAAGGCGGCAATCATCACTCCCTTCGGATTGTTCGAGTTTCCGATGATGACTTTCGGCCTTCGGAATGCTGGCCAGACTTTGAGCGTTACATCTCTCAAGCTCTTGGCGATTTAGAGTATGTATATGTTTACATCGATGATATTCTTATTGCTTCCAGTGATCCTCTGGAGCATGAGAAACATCTTGTTGAAGTCTTTCGCCGTTTAAAGCTTTCTGGTTTGCGTGTCAATGTCGATAAATGTCGGTTTGGTCGTAGTGAATTGGAATTTCTCGGTCACATCATTGATCGTCTGGGCTTTCGACCTGCACCGGAAAATGTTCAGGCAATTTTGTCTTATCCCAAACCTAAGACCGTTTGCGAGATGCGCCGATTTTTGTGACTTTCTAACTTCTATAGACGCAGCATTCGTCACGCTGCTCAGACGCTTGCTCCTCTTAATGCTTATCTTTCTTGTTCTAAAAAGAACGATAAAACACCGATAGTTTGGACACCCGAGGCTGATACGTCTTTCGAACAAATTGAGGACAAAATTGCAAATGTAGTTCTCCTATTTCATCCCGAGCCTAACGCTGAAACTCGACTCGTTACCGACGCCTCCGATTTCGGAATGGGAGCTGTATTGGAGCAGCAAATTTCCGGTTCATGGAGACCTTTGGCTTTTTTCTCGAGAAAGTTTTCGGCTGCACAGAGAAATTATAGCACTTACGACCGAGAACTCACGGCAGTTTTCGAATCGCTTAAATATTTTCGTCATTTTCTTGAGGGTCGCAACTTTTGTATAGTTACTGATCACAAACCATTAATTTTCGCGTTTAAACAAAAATCCGAAAAAGCATCGCCTCGCCAGCAGCGTCAGTTATCGTACATTTCACAGTTTACTACAGTTATCAAACACTGTCTTGGTTCAGACAATGTTATCGCCGACGCGCTATCTAGAGTCGAAACGGTGGCTTTTAAGCCTGTGATTGATCTGGAGGGGCTCTCTAATGCTCAAATTTCCGACGAAAGTTTACAGAAAGCGCTTGCCAGGCCCGATTGGTCTATTCGCCTTAAAAAATTCGATTTTGGTCCCGAGAATGTTTCTTTGTACTGCGACACTTCCGGCGATTGTTTGCGCCCTTTTATACCGACATCTTTTCGCGAGAAGGTGATTAAGCTTTTCCATTCGTCATCACATCCGAGTGCTCGCGTATTGGATCGAACGATTAGGAAACGATACGTTTGGCCTGAGATGCACAAACAGATTTCTCAATTCTGTAAGGCTTGCATTGATTGCCAGAAGGCAAAGGTTTCGAGACATAACATTTTATTACCCGCTCAATTCGTCGCTCCGGAAACACGTTTCGAACATATCCACATGGATATAGTGGGCCCGTTACCTATTGATCAGGAATTTCGATATTGCTTAACAATTGTTGATAGGTTTTCTCGTTGGCCCGAGGCAATTCCGATTAAAAATATCGAAGCTGTGACTATTATTCGCGCATTCGTTGACACTTGGATCTCGAGGTTTGAAACCCCTCAGACGGTAACGACCGATCAGGGTAGCCAGTTTGAGTCTAGGTTATTCTTTGCATTGCTTCAATTGTCTGGGTCTTATAGGATTCGTTCCACTTACCATCCCGCATCCAACGGTATGGTGGAGCGTTGGCACAGGTCCCTTAAAGCATCCATTATGTGTCATTCCTCATCTCCCAACTGGACCCAAATCCTTTCCACCGTCCTTTTGGGCCTCAGAACTTCCGTTTTGGAGTGCGGAGCATCTCCCGCGGAGTTCGCCTTCGGTAAAGTTTTGTGCATCCCGGGGGAGTTCGTTTTGCCGGAAGATCAGTCTGCGGATCCTTGTTCCTTTCTGAGCGAGTTTAGACATCATATGCGCGAGGTCAGACCGGTTCCTGTCACTCATCATCATAAGCGAAAGATTTTCGTTCATAAGGACATGTCGACTTGCTCTCACGTTTTTGTAAGAATCGTTAAAGTGCTTAAAAGGTCTTTACAATGTCCGTACTCTGGACCATATAGAGTTATCAATCGTACTTCTGATCGCGTTTTTGAGATCGATGTCGACGGTACGCTTAAGCAAATATCGGTGGAAAATCTGAAGCCTGCATACTTTGTGCGTGATGCTTCTGAAATTGTTAAATTGGGTTTACCGTCTACGATACCTGTAAGCATAAATGTAAAATCGAATGACTTGTCGTCTTGTGTGAAACCTGTTGAGAGAGACGAATGTCGTGATTTTCTCGCGCCTGTGGTTCATGAGAAGCGAGTTGTTGATGATGAGCGGCGAGATGTGGTCGATTCTGATCCCGTTTCAGTGGAGTTGCCTGTTGTGCCGAGACCTAAACCTAAGAAACATTGTCCTAATATTTTGAGAAGGAAAGTAACTTTTAGAGATTGAATGTACTTATCGTTATTATTTGTTTAAAAATTTTACTTTGTAATGAAAAGTATTTTTTCGAAATGAACAAGACTGTGTATCGGATATAGGAAATTAATTTTAGTAAACTTATAAGAATTTCATATTATTTAAATATTTAAAATGTTTCTTAGGAAACGTCGTTGAAATGGTCGTTGTATCTTTTTATATAGAAAATTAAACTTAATTTTTTGTTTATTATTTTGGGTATCGCTATCACTAGGAGGGGAGTATGTGGCGGTCGGCTTGAGGTTTCGCCTTATTTCGTTTGTGAATCAGCCTTAGGGTTTTCCCTTT
>WNHD01002485.1:0-19022 GCA_011057455.1 Ganaspis sp. Gsp50 | reverse complement strand
TAACTAAGCACCTATGATGAACATTATGCAACTTTTAATCGGGACGAAATAACAAATTCCAACTTTCATCTGCACTGAGAGAAAAGAATTTGCGAAAGATGAATAAAAATACAGTTACAACTTATTCTTGTTTCAAGAATGTTTCGATTCGTTACAGGAATTTTAAAGTTTTTATCGGGAATTAATACTTTGAATTAAGAATATGTACTTTGAATTAAGAATAAATACATTGAATTAAGAATAAATACATTGAATTAAGAATAAGTACAAGAATAAATACTTTGAATTAAGAATAAATACAAGAATAAATACTTTGAATAAAAATTAATTATACCTGAATCAAGGAAAATTATTTTTATTTCAAGAATACAATTTCTTGAATTTATTTCAAGAATACAATTTCTTGAATTGTAAGAATAAATTAGATCCGATGCGCTTTTGCATTAACATTAAATAAAATTCAGTATAGAAGAGATTTGTGTACGGATCTAACATACTTTGGAAGTTGTAAATATACGTCTGACTAAACTACGATTTTACTACTTAATGATAGTAAAATTATTAGATTCTACTCGAATTATTCTTATTATAATCAAATTGTTTTTAAAATTTCAATATGATAGTTTATAAGAATTGTAAATTATTGTAAATTATTAATTTGACGAGATTCCATGAAGAATTTTAGAACAATTCGTAAAGAAATTCATATACGAATTAAAAGAAAGAATATTGTGGAATTATTGTAATATTTGTCCGACTAAACTATTATTTTACTACTCAACTCCTATGAATGATCTGCACTTTAAAATTGAATCCCAAGTGTGAAAAGATCTATCAACTTTTTACAAGAATATGAACAAAAATTTATAGAATTTAACAATTTTATTTGTAATTCATATTAACTTTATTGGATTTTACTATTCTATAGTATCCGCATTATAAATTTCCACATGCATTCTTGCATGAATTTTTACATGCATTTTTATACATGAATTTTTACATGAATCTTCGAATAATTTTTCACATGAATTTTTAATATTTTCTCCCTAAATCTGAATAAGTGAAATCTACTTATTTTTAAGTCAAAAGTTTTCCACTCATTTCAAGAAGTGAAATTTTCACTTATTCTTGTGTGAAATTTCATTTCTTTCATGTGAAATTTCACTTCTTTCATGTGAAATTTCCCTTCTTTCATGTGAAATTTCACTTCCTCGTGTGAAATTTCACTTACTTGTAAGTAGAGGAAGACTTTTGTCTTAAAAATAAGTAAACTTTACTTATTCAGATTTAGAGAGTTTAGACATGGATTCTTGCATGAATTTTTAGATGAATTTATACATGACTTTCTACATGAATTTTCACACGAATTTTTACATAAATCTTTACATGAATTGCACTCAGATTTAATGCAATTTTTGATACAATATTCTAATGTGGAAACTATAAATATTAAATTGTAATTTATGATCGAAATTAAATCGAAAACTCTTGGTTAAAAACTAAAAAATATTTCGCTGTGAAGAGCTATTCTTTATGTCTGACCATATCGGGATTTTTTCACTTATTTCTATAGGCTCAGAAAAAATAATGAATTAATAAAGAACTGTAAAGCTAATAAACAAGGATTAATTCTCTTAAAGCATTTGTGAGCATAATTGCAACTTTAACGAAAAAATGTATGTCTGACTATTAGTGGTTTTTACTACTGTCAAAAGAATAGTCACAAAACGTATTTATGACACACGTGAAATGACAGATTTGTAGTTTCTTTTGTTGTTCTTTGTTTCTTATAGTCTTATACTTAATACTCTCCTCTTTTCCTCTTTCCATTAAATACTTTCCTCTTCTTCTATCCATCCTTTTCTTATAGTCTTATACTATTTTTTATAGTTTTATACTTTCTTTATAGTCTTATTTCTTTCAGTTTTATACTTTTCTTATTAGTTTTAAAATTTTGAGTTTTCTGCCTTTTTTATAGTTATACATTTTCGTTATTTTTTTTACACTTTTCTTACAAAATCTCCACAATTTACCATATGATGTTTACAATTACGATAAAAGTAACAATCACTATCAAAAGGATTAAAATTAATTTGTAAATCGAATTTTTAATCCCATTATTTGATTTTCTAGCTTTATAAACGTCAAGAAATTCTGATAACTTTACTTTCTATTCTTTTCTTTTTTTTTCTCTCTTTCTTTTTTCTTTCTTTTTTTCTTTCATTTTTTTCTCTCTTCCATGCTTTCTTTTTTCCTTCGAAAAAGCATAGTTTTGTTGAAAAAGAGTAATTCAAGTCTGTTATGCTGCTAAATAAGAAGAGACTTTAGATTCCTTTCCGCGTACTTTTCGACGTGTCACAGATTGTTGTGGAATCCGAGTCGGAAAATTTCAGAATTGCTAGAAGCTCTGAAGTAAAGCTCGAGCAGTCTCCCTCCGGTAATACCGCAGGCAACAAACGTAATTACCTGCATTTTATCTTTTATATGTTTTTCCTTTCTCACCTTTATTCCAGCTTACAATTTCGGTTCCTTAGCTGCTTGTTGTCACAAAAGCTTATTTTCTTTTCCTCCCATATACCTCTTAGGAAATTATATCGCTCAAGCACCTAATATCCCTCTCGCCATCTTATTTTCCTTCTATATCCCTATGGTATTAGGGAACCAGAACACTGCAAATCTTCAAGATATCTACAGATTGATCGATCGGCTCTCAAAAGATTTGCCACTTGGTAATTTTATCGAAGAAAACAAAGCGGATAAAAAACTTCTCTTCTAGTGAACCTCATCGCTGAAATAATTTGCTGTCTTCTGCTACCATAATGAAATGCTTCGCCCTTTGAGGGCTCGAGATAATCCCCTGAAGATTAAAACTCCAGCTGCAACCGCGTTATAAGGAAAATAAAAAGCTATCTAACAGGCAAAAAGATAACAGAAAAGAAGCCATCGCTTTAAACGGATATAAGATCCAAAAATTGCCTTTTTACGAGGAAATCTTTACGAACGTATGTTTAAGAAGTTAATGTTTTTTGATACTACAAATTTGCTAGATTGTATTTGAAAATAAAATATACTTGGCAATTTTATCTTCCAACCAAGTAACGACTTGATAAAAAAGTAAAAAGTAAATTTTATGAACGTTGTTGATTCCGTTTTCTTTCTAATCTAATTTCAAAAAAAGAATTCTGGCTGTGTGTTCAGGTTTCTTGCTGTGCCAAGAACAAATTGTAATTATTTATTCTTGGCACCGAACAGAGGGTCCACTTGTAGCTGAAAGTTTGCCTCTCTTTACAAATTAAAGAATGAAAAACTGACCTTAAAATCATGCCAGAAATTAATTTAAACCTGATGATTGTTAAAATATATATTCCTTAGAAAAGGACATAGCTGCTTCGTTAGTTCCCTTTCTTTCTTCTTTTTTTAAAAATCGTGAATAAAAAATAAAAAAAAAAGCTTTGCTTTTTCTAAAAAGTTTTATAACAAAATAATAAAAACAATGTCAGCGGAAAGTTGAACGTAATACACTGATTATGAAGAAAAAAACATACGCAATGAACACTCAATTATTTTGTTTGTATAGTAAAAAATATGTTACTTTGAATAAAAAGGGTTTTATAATTAAACTCTAAAAACGAATTGCGAAAAATAATTTTTATAAAACCTCAGAGATGAAATAATACTTTTTCTATTTTTGATACTTCACCTTTGAAGAGCAAGTAATTGAGTTAAAACAATTACATTTAATTATGTTTCTTTCACATGTATTTTAAAGGTTTTTAAAATAATGAAAAGTGGAACTAAAAAATTCTGTGAAAATTGTTTCGACTTTATAATTGCATTCGTTAAAAATTTGCATTCGTTGACTGAAATTTTTTTATTTTCCATTAAAACAATTTTGTAGTTGTTTGTAAATTCTTTTTACACCAACTGCATATGTATCTCATATTTAATTAAATTTTAATTTACGAAAATTGTACATTTTTCAACATTTATTAAAAATGAAGAAAATTTTACAACATTAATAATTTCTTATATTCAACTCTTTTATATATTCTTTTAAATATTCAAGAGCTTTAAATTTCTCGTATTCTATACACTTCAATATTTCTTTTGTATTTTTACCTCCGTTGTATACAATAAGAACCAACCACTGCTCTTTTCGAAAAATGAATTAAGTGGCAGAAAAATGAAATCAGCTACGTCGGAAATGAAACGAAACTTGCTTGGTTCTGATCCTATTTTCCAGATATTTGAGGACATGATGGAAGACGTGACTATTTTTTTTAGAGACCAACACCAGTTACGAGCCAATAAGGTTTTTATGCTTCCCTTCGCGACGCAGCTGTGACCTCATCAGTTTTTTGTCACATGTACGCACGCGACACACAAATGTCGAGTGTGAAATAATTTACCATTTGGTTATAACTTAGCACAAGAAAAATGAGTTTCTCAAGTTAACTGCCTCTTGACATAAAAGGGAAAGTGGCACTTTCAGATTTTCAACTAATCTTCATCAATATGAAACTCTCAAACAACTTTTCCCTCAAACTTCCTTTTTTTAATATTTTTTTTTGTCCTCTCTTTGAATTCAGCAGCCCTTGAAACAATTCATTAATCTTATACCAATTGTCAGTTCAAAATTTTAATCAACCTGATTTTATTTTTCAAAATTTGTTTATTAATGGTAAATCTAACAAGAAAGGGTACTTTAAATAGTTTTTGTTCCACTTGAGTTGAGCTGTAATTATCGCATTAGTGATTAAAGGCTTCAATCAGAGCGTAATGTTCGCTTAGAAGGCGTGTAAGGCCTGCCCTAGAAAGCTGATTGGCACGGCAGTTTCGAAGCGCTCCAATCAGAGTGCAATCCCCACTTAGAACGCGTTTAAGGTCCGCCCTAGAAGGCTGATTGGCGCCGAAGGATAAAAGCGCTCCAACCAGAGCGCAATCCTCATCTAGAAGGCGTTTAAGGTCCACCCTAGAGGGCTGATTGGCGCAACAGTTTCGAAGCGCCCCAATCAGAGCGCAATCCCTACCTAGATCGTGTTTAATGCCCGCCCCAGAAGGCTGATTGGCGCGGTAGTTTCGAAGCGCATAATTTAAAAGTTCTCAAAAAATAAATATTTAATAAATAACTAATCAATAAATAAAATATATTTAAATAACAATATCCAAATAACTCAATCGTTAATAAAAAAATAAAATTTCTTCCTTGAAAATTTTTAAACCCACATTCTTCTATAATATTTTCTCTCCAATTTTAACTGAACTTAGTTCTCAAGAGTAACTTAGCTGCAGGAAACTTTCACTCTTTCAGTTCCAATAAGTACTCATAAATTATTACTTAAATTAAAATCATTGGCAATTAAAACTATAATCTTTTCAAGGGAACTGACAACTTCCTTTCCATTAAATTTCCGACTAGAGCCAGGAAGTTGAAAGACCAAGGACTTTCCTCATCTCGGTATTCAAAGGATTAAAAATGACTGAGTTACGAGCTAAAAACTTGAGCGTTGAATTTCCTTATCGTACTTCTCCCGTTGACCCACGAGTTATTTATACTTTTTACAACTCAGTTCAGCTTTTCTGCGAAGCTTTTCTTATTTATGACAAGATGAGTCTTTCGGAGTCAAGCTCCACTGGCATGCATTTTTCTCGCTCATTATTTTTTCACTTTTGCTCTGCATATCCTGTCTTATTATCCCTTATCAAACGCGGCTGAATTAGGGGATTTTTTCATCAAAGGAGAAGATTTCATAAATTTTGTTAATCGTAAACATGAGATAGAGGTAAATTCTGATGCTCTTTGTTTCGCTGTTAAGGTGGGTAAAGTGTAAAGCGTATCGTTTAGAGCGCAACGCGTACATAGGCAATGGTAGTCTCGAAAAGATTAGGTTAGTTAAGATTAGATTAATGTGTTAGGTTCGAATCGCGCGAATTAGAGCATAGTACACTTCCAAAGTGACGCGCATGCTCCGCCCTGCAAGGCTGGTTGGCGCAATAGATTTGCAGCGCGCGAATCAGAGCACAGTCCCTCTCCAAAGTGGGGTGCAGGGTCCGCCCTATAAGGCTGATTGGCGCGACGAATTTGTAGCGCGCAAATCAGAGCACCATCCCCCTCCATAGTGTCACGCAAGGTCTATTTCTTAACGCTGATTGGCGCGACGAGTTTCAAGCGCGCTAATCAGAGCACAGACCCCCTCCATAGTGGCAGGCAAGGTCTGATATCAACGCTGATTGGCGCGACAAGTTTTAAGCGCGCCAATCAAAGCACAGCCCCCCTCCATAGTGGAGCGCAAAGTCCGTAAATCAACGCTGATTGGCGCGACGAGTTTTAAGCCCGCCAATCAGAGTACAGTACCCCTCCAAAGTGGCGCAGACGGCCCGCACTACAAGGCTCATTGGCGCGACGAAGTTGAAGCGCACCAATCAAAGCACAGCCCCCCTCCATAGTAGCGCGAAAAGTCCGTATATCAACGCTGATTGGCGCGACGAGTTTCAAGCGCGCCAATCAGAGCACAGACCCCCTCCGAACTGGCGCGGACGGTCCGCCGTACAAGGCTGATTGGCGCGACGAATTTGTAGCTCACCAATCGAAGCACAGTCCCCCTTCAAAGTGGCGCGTAAAGTTTATCTTCTAACGCTGATTGACGTATCGGAATCGAAGCGCACCAATCATAGCTTTTTTACAAGTATCGTCCGATCCAGGAACCTAATTGGCACGTTTAAATAATCTTTACAATCAGGAAAGAACGGAGATAAATTCCGCCTGAAAATGATCAACTCCTGAAGGAAAGTGGTCAATGTTATCTGGTAAGCAGATAAGTTTATTTCTTGCAGAGCCCTATAAAGGGTGTCAGGGTTGTTTAACCTCTGAATGTTGTGTTACGGTCTATCAAGGTCGTAAGATCTGCAGTAAAGTTCCCTCTGGTGTATTCTGTTTTATGGAGTTTTTGCGCTTCCATATGGGCTGCCATTGACTGACGACCCTTGATGTATATGAAGGGTGGAAGAAAAAACAAGGAGTTAGCAAACAGAAGAGCACTTGGGAGTCAAACAGGAGAATCTCTAGTTGCCGGTTTTCTATCATCACCCCGTAAGCGGAGGCGGTATTTGTCTTATGTTTCGCTCGTTGGAAGTAAACATAGGGGCTTTACGACAAAGATATGCGCCTTCGAGGTCCGTTATATTCGCACGTTATTTTCCTATTTACACAGGGGTGTCTTCCCATCCCGTTCCATCCCCCGAGAAGACGTCCTTTCTTGTAGCAAATAAATTTATATTAAATTGAACGTTATCGGGTCGTTGTTATGTCATTAAGGCCTTCGGCAATAAGGGTGAACTTCTCGCACTTAAGGGCTGAATTATGGCAGTAATTTACCAAAGATTTGCAAGACTCTTGGTAAATTGTCGTAAAGACTTTTAATCACTTTCTTCCAGACTTTTATCGTTAGTTTCAATCGACTTGGCAATTTTAAAGCAAAATCGTGTCGCAGATTTAAATTTGATAGAGTACACTGTCGGGAAAAAACATCCCTTTTTAGTAAATTGTATAAAGTGTAATCTTTAGACAAAAGGTTATCGCAAATTTTTATCGTGCGCTACTAAAGACTTTTTTTAAAAGAAATAATGTACAAAAACAAAGTTTTGCAAACAGCATAATTGTATATAGGGAAGCAAATATTGTACAATTTCTATTTCTAAATTGTACAATTTATTCTAGTCTTTATCTCCTTTTTTGTTTTTTAATATCTTTACGAAATCTTTTTAATTTTATTTTCTTTTGCATCTTTTTTCCTCTCTTTTTCACGTTTTTACTTTTCTTTTCTTTCAAGATTATATTTTGTTTACTAGTCTATAATGTTTAAACAATTTTTGTTATTTTAAAAACGATTGTTGAGTTAGTCATTCTTCATAGTAAATTTTTTAAATCCATTGATCGTTTTTAAAACGTTTGAATAAAATTATTAAGACCTTATCAAAAACTGTTTTCCCTTAATTTTCGAACATTTAGTTCTTTACGTTTACTTCAATTTCTCGAACTCTAATAATTATGTAAACTTTACAGAAATATTTGTCTTCCTTTTCAGGCTTAAAAATAATTCTTTATGCATTCTTTGCTATAACAGTTCTCATTTACTTACGAACGAAATAAAGCATTTCTGCAAAATTAAATTATTTTCCCAATTTATCGTTTCGTGGTATTGAACCATTTAATTCAATAATTCAAGAGGGGATTGAAAAATAAATTAGCAAATTATAATAACTGGATTTGGCATGAAGGAGAAATTTCGTGCGCAAATAATTAGAGCTGGAATGCAAAAGATTGAAATAAATTGTCGGGATTTTTGGTTAAACGTCATGTGTTTACTTACCGGTCGATTGTTGAGCGTGAAAGAGAGGCGAGATGGAGGCTTGGAGGGTGGCGAACTGCAATTTGCTTTCAGGATATCCCCAGGGTCGTAACGATCGCGTTCCGATGCGATAACGGGCTTACCCTTAGGTAGAGCTGAAACATAATAATTTTGGGAGCTCTTAAACCCATCGGAACTTGAGAGCAACACTCTCTCTCAATCGACATAATAATCAGACCGTTTTCCACTTTACCAAGAACCTTATCCAATTTTCACGCGAAGTAGTCCATCCCTGGGGGAATTCATGGCTCGCTTTACTACATTTTACGTATCGGTGCTTTGCAGCCTTCTGTGAGATTTAACAAATAACACTCTTATCGTAATGAAACGTTGAAATACTGCTCAACTTTCTTTTTTCTTTCCATATTACTTTCAAAATCATGATTGCTTCTATCTCATTTCTAAAGTAATTGAATTAAACAGAATGGATTTTATTTCATTTTTCAAAAACTTGGCTTTAAACTTTCTGATTGAGGAGTCTTCCAATTCAGTACATTGTCAAGAAATTGAGACAAAAAGCTGCAGTTTGGAAAATGAATGGAAATGCGAAGATAAAATGGTGATAAAAAAGAATGATGATAATAATAAGAATGATAATAATGATAATAGTGATGATAATAAAAAAGATAATAATAAAGATAATAATAATGATGATAATAATGATAATAATAATTATGATGATGATAATAATAATAATAATGATGATAATAATAATAATGATGATAATAATAATAATGATGATAATAGAAATAAAGAAATTAAAACAATTTGTTAATTATTCGTGATGAAATTTTGTTCATTTGTTTAATAAATCCATTTGTCAGATTTATGAATAATGTTTTAATGATTGTAAGAGAATCCTTTATGTAATATTAAAATGGCTTCATAATAGTATTAACTGGCATTGAATTAATTACCTCTGTTGTTGCACTTGCTCTTTATAATAATTTTAACATACATTGAAAAGTAAAATTCAAATAACTGCACCAAATAAATAAAGCATTTAATAACAATTATAAAATACAATACTTGATTGGCTAAAAACAAATATAGAATATATAAAGGACTTGAAATTGAAATTGATTTTCAACATGAATGTGAAACGTATAATTAAAAGTAAACAATGATAAAACGTAATTTCATTTCATTTATAAAAAAACAAATTTCCACTCTCGTAAAAAAATCACTTTCAACAAAAATAAATTTGCGAAAGTCACTCACTTTTGTTAAAATTTAGTTTAATAACAATTATACTTTTACAAAAACCCCTTTCGTGAAATCTAATTTTATAAAATTTACTTTTGAATAAAACTTAAAAAAAATGAAGAAATAAATGTGAAATGAAATAAATATGAAATAAAATAAATGTGAAACGATATAAATGCGAAATAAAAATGAAATGAAATAAAAATAAAATGAAATAAAAATATAGTACAATAAAAACTATTTGTTAATAGTGACGAACGAAAAATCGCATTTTGAGCGTATTTACATGACACTTTGCCAGAAGGGGGAACTGACAAAGATAAATGAGTCAAGATTTGAGCTTTTAAAGAAGCTTTTTAGAAACATGGAATCGAAGCTGGGGATGTTTTTCGTATATGAAGTGTAATAATAAGTAAAATGGATCGTCTCTATTATTCAGAGATGGAGAATGGTTTGTGGAAAGATTTTGAAAATATAAAACTTGGAACTAAAAGATAGTCATGTGTACAAGAATTGAGTTTGCCGGCGTTCGATAATGTAGAAGAAAAGACCTTTAGAAGACTTGGTTTACCGTCGAAATATCCGTGAAGGCATCAGTCTTGCGATCACTCTTCGCTCTCTATTATCGTAAAATATGAAATTCATATTCCGTTCGCCAAGGAAGTTATTTCTGCGTCGTATAAAAGATTCTTGTGTAATCAAGAAAAAGAGGATATTCAATGTCACGTGCATCACCAAAGTTCCTTCACGACGAATAAGAAAACATTAACAGAGCAAATGTGCATAATATTGTCTTTTACTCAAGTTTTAATATATTTTTTAACAATTTTATTTTAATGGGTTTTTTGAATTTTTTCTGTCTTTATTTTGTCTTGATTTCAGTATCGTTCTCACTTTCACTTTCGTTTTCACTTTCACTTTCGTTCTCACTTTCACTTTAGTTCTCACCTTCACTATCGTTTTTATTTTCACTATCGTTCTCACTTTCACTATCATTCTCACTTTCAATTTTCTATTGTTCCACTTTCACTTTCATTTTCACTTTCGTTTTTATTTTCACTATCATTTTCACTTTCACTATCGTTCTCACTTTCACAATCGTTCTCGCTTTCACAATCGTTCTCGCTTTCACAATCGTTCTCACTTTCACTATCGTTGTAATTTTCAATTTCTTTATTTTACTTTCACTATCGTTATCATTTTCACTTTCAATTTTACTTTCACTTTCGTTATTACTTTCACTATCCGTTTTCATTTTCACTTCCGTTTTTACATTTACTATCTTTCTCATTTTCAATATCATTCTCAATTTCACTACCTTTCTCACTTTCACTTTCATAACATTCATTACTCTCATTGACACTCATTTTCATTTTTATTCGCATTCTTACGTTTATTTTCTCTTTCGCTCCCATTACCACATTCGTTCTCACTTTCTCTATCTTTTTCACTTTCGCTTTCATTCTCACTTTCACTTTCATTCTTACTTTCACTTTCATTAACACTCTTATTTCCACTACCATTTTCTCTCTCATTGGCACTCTCATTTTCACTTTCATTCACATTCACACATTTATTTCCACTTTCGCTCTCATTATTACTTTCATTCTCACTTTCGCACCACAAAATTCCACTCGTATTTTTTATTCCAGGACCGAATAGCAACGTTCAGATTCGTGGTTTCGAATTTTTGTTTATTTACAAAAGTTCATTTTTGCGGTGGAAATTTTTTTTGAAAAACTTGGTTTCAAGAAATAAAATCTTGCTGCGTCCTCGGAATTTTTTGGTGAATATTTGAAAATGAGTGCCGAGGTCAGGGGGAAATATTTCTGGATTAGTTACAATAGTTCAAAAGTTAAATTGTGAGTGAAATTTAAAATTGAATTCCTGAAGGCAATGTTTCAAAATATGACTATAATATCTAATGCGGGATGATAATAAATCTTAGAAAGGATAATCTGGTGGAATGGAAAGGAGCAAGACTGTGGAGATAACTTTTCAGCGGATTCGCAAAAGATCAGCGAATAAGTATGCAAGAAAAGCTAACGTAGAATTCTCGAGATACTGAGTGAACATGTCGACCTTGTCGCCTTAGGTAACTTTGAAATTGTGTTCCAGCTTTCTTGATGCTATAACTAGAAACATTGTAATCTGACCTTCGATGTCATGCAGATAAGTAAATGTTTATATGAGCGAAAAATAGAATGGATTCAGGAGAGCTTCAAAATTTACGAATATATGTATATTATATGTATATTCTTAGAACCAGGTTCCTTCTGTGCATTGACATGTGATATTTGCGGAATTGAAAACATAATGAGATTGTCAGTACAATTTTCAGATTGATTAAAAATGTAAAATGTCGAAGAGTTTGTATTAAAATTAGGTTTAAATTGAAATTATTTATAACTTGAAATTTGTACAAAATTGGAATTAGTTTCGAATTGAATTTGGTTTCAAATTGAATTTGGTTTCAAATTGAAATTCGTTTCAAGTTGAAATTTATTTTAAGTTGAAATTCGTTTCAAGTTCAAATTCATTTCAAGTAATTCAAATTCATTTCAAGTTGAAATTCGTTTCAAATTGAAATTCATTTCAGGTTCAAATTAGTTTCGAATTGAATTTGGTTTCAAATTGAAATTCGTTTTAAGTTGAAATTTGTTTTAAGTTGAAATTCGTTTCAAGTTGAAATTCGTTTTATTTTAAAATCAATTTAAAATTATTTTAAAATTGAAATTAGTAAATCTTTGATAGAAAGAAATATTTTAATAACGTTCGACAAGAAGTATTTCAATGTCGGATGGAATGTTTCTATAGCGAATATTTTGAAAATGAAGAATATTTCGAAATTAGAGAGAAATATTTTGTTACCAAATATTTTAGTAAAGAAAAAAATGTTATTAATAAACAAGAAGGAAAATCTCGCGATTCAAAATTATGCGTAAATTGTAAATATTTGATTTTGTAATTAAAGAATATTATGATCAGAATATATTTATCACAAGAAAACATTCGCAATTAAAAAATATTTATAATTAGAAAACATTCGAAAGAATATTTATAACCAAAAGTAATTTTAATAAAATACAAAGATACTAAATATTTAAAGAAGATTTTTAATCCATTCATAATTAAAAACATTGCAATTTAAGATTGTAAAAAACATTTTTGTTCATTTCTTCTTCATTATACTTCTTTATTACTTCTTCATTTCCCTGCTGTCTTTTTTCCCTAGTATAATATAATATTTTTTCTTTTATTAAATATTCATAAATTTATACAATTTTATATTTTTTATTTCTCAGTGGTCAACGATGGTGTATATTTTTAAAAAATCCTTAGCGGGAGAATACTCGACCCACTAGAAAGTTTCACGTGCTTTAATTTGCAAATGAGACATGAAAAGCGAAACTTTGCAATTTTATATTTCACCCAGATATCTTTTTATTTTTACTTTGAAAAAAGAACACATGCTTCAGTTTTATTCTAAGTTTAAAAAACCTACTATAAACATAAAACAACGATAATTTATGAAATTAGTTCCATTTCGCACATTTTGCATCATTCTTCCAAACTTTCTTTTACTTTCACATGCAAGTTGAAGAGAAAATGAGACAAAGTGTCACTATCATTACACAACCCCACAAACAAAAATATTTTTTCCCCGATAGACCAAACTATTCATTTCTTACGTATTTAGGGTCGCTGAATCCGAATTCAAAGGTTAGTTCGCGTTTCTTTCTAACCTCAAAAAACGAGAGATTTAAGTTTAAATTATTGTAGAATTTTTAAAAACGACAGAAATAATCCGAAACTCACACTAATGTAATCTTTGAAGTATTACCTTTAATTTAAGCCCAGAAAACTTAAAAAATATCCAGTGGTTCTCGAGGTATGAATCAAAACGTCCGCGCATTAAAACCCATTTTCTTCAAATGTAATCTCACTTTGGCCGATTTACATGAGCAGACGTTTGGAGTCATATCTTGGGAACTATTAAATATTTTTTAAGTTTTCTGGTCTTAGGTATTACTTCAAAGATTAAATTAGTGTGAGTTTTGATTTTTTTATATAGTTTATAATAACCCCACAACAATGTAAACTTCTGGCTTTTGAAGCCAGAAAGAAAACGCGAAGTTGCCGCCGATTTCCATGCGCGGACGTTTGGAGTCCTATCTCTGGAACTACTAAATATTTTTTAAAATTTCAGGGCTTAAATTAAAGATAATACTTCAAAGATTGCATTTGTGTGAGTTTTAATTTTTTTATATAGTTTATACAAATTCTGCAACAATTTAAACTTAAATTTTTTGCCTCTTAAAACCAGAAAGAAAACGCGAAGCAATTTTTGAATTCTGACCTCGGATTCGGATTCAGCGAACCAAAATATGTATCTGGTTGAACAAAAAAATGATAATCTACGATTCTAAGTGGATCAATTTTTTATGTTTAAATAAAAGACTACTTACTGACAACATAGAGAGTCTTGTAAGCCGTTTGAGTGGAGAATGATGGTTGATCGGCTGTGACCTCGCAGGTGAAGTTTCCATTGAGATTATGGGTGACGTTGCGAATTACCACCTGTCTCTCGTTCGACTTTTCAGGCTATAAAGTGAAAATTCAAAGACGATTAATTGAGAAGAGCGTAGTTCTCGGAAACTGGCGAAACTCGCCTAAAAAGGATCTTGAATGAAAACTCGCTAAGGACTAAAGTAAACAGAACACTCGACCGTTTCTGCTCTTGCTTTCGCTTAATTCAAAACCTGCCTTTGGAATATCATCGTTTCTTAAATAAGTTCACGGTTGGTAAGTCACAGAACGATTTTTAAATTGACACCAAAAGGACTCCTGGGACCCGGTATCAGATTTCCGAGACGGAATTCGATAAAGAGAAGGGAAAAAGAAATAGACAGATGTACTCTACAGGTTCTTGAGGTGTGCTTGTGTCAAGAGAAACGAGAAAAGTTCTATTTTTCTTAAAAAAAAGAGAGCACTGCTTTTTCTACAACGTTAAAATTTAAGTTAATTGAGTGAGTTTTCATTAAGTGAACACGGTCGGGGAAAACAGGTTATTTACAAGTATGACCAGGAATTGCGTCTCGTTTTGAACATCTTAATGCTCATTTTAATATTCATGGAATTTGCTAAAGCCGTGAAAGGAAACAGGAAACTGCACCTGGAGAAGGGAAATTACTTGGGCAAAAGTAAAGCTCCAGTCTCATTAGAATTAGTTGATTTATATTTTTCTTTTTAATTGAAAATATACAATTTTCTTTTCAATCGCTTTACCTTCACTCTCGGAAAATTTCTCAAGCTTAATGCTTTCAGCTGACAGCTTCTGTTAAGGTAGGAACAAACTCGGAGTGTGATTTTACATTTGTTAAAATTGTTACTTTGATCAAATTAATTTCACGAATTCGTCGAGAAAATTAAATAAACTGGTCGCTTTTCTAGTAATGTTTTCAGTCCCTATAGATTTTTAATTACTTTTTGATCAATTTCTCAATGTCAATAAAGTTTCTCAATGTAAATAAAGTTTCTCAATGTAGATAAAGTTTCCCAATGTAAATAAAGTTTCTCAATGTAAATAAAGTTTCTCAATGTAAATAAAGTTTCTCAATGTAAATAAAGTTTCTCAATGTAAATAAAATTTCCCAATGTAAATAAAGTTTGTCAATGTAAATAAAATTCCTCACTAAAAAAAATTCTAGTTCTTGCACGAAATATAATCAGTTTCAAGAAACAAGTGTAAAAAACTTCTCAGTGTACGAGTTTAGAAACGAGACACGAACAAGTGGTGGAAGTAAAAGCCAATTTTGGTGTTTTTTGAAAAAAGGAAAGAAAGCAATTTGTCGAATTGTGGAAAAAGTGACTGCTAACTGTAGTTAGAAGTTTCAACCGATTCATGCGAAACGCTCGTTTATCGTTGAAAGACCAGCTGCGCATGGTGCGGACGATAAACGTTGGATGCATTTGCACATCGTTTATTTGTCCTTTGAAACAACAAGCAAACATATTCTATAGTTTGGTGAATGTATTGACGCTGTGAATTGTACGTGTGCGAAAATAATAATGTGACAAGTGGATATATACGAAATCGGTTGACGATTACTCGCAGTCAAGTGACTTGCTCCAATGAATAAATGTTGTTGACGTAATGACGACAGGATTCATTTCATTTTAAATAAAAACCCCCAAGCGAGAACATTAATTTGCGACAATTACAATTGCTAGAAAACAATACTCATTTTAACATTGAGAATACAATTTCAATGTGCTAAAATAATTGAGTAAAATCAAATTCAACAATGGCGCGTTCTTTCAAGCTGCATTTCGAGTATAATGAGTCTGACGAAAATGCGTTTTTCTACTGAAAGTAAATACGTCTAAAAGTAGTTCTTTCATGAAAGCAAAATATAATAGGATCGAGTAAATAAACGAATTGAATCTTTTATGTTAAATTTTCGATAAATGTAAAATAATTTTTAAATATAAATATGAATTTTAAATACTTTATTTATACTTTTTATGCTTTATTTATTCATTATTACGGCAAACGACCAAAGATTGATGGATATTTTAGTGACCAATAACGATAATATTTATTATTAATATTTATTTATCAACATTCGTAACAGTCTAACCA
Source organism: Ganaspis sp. Gsp50 (assembly GCA_011057455.1). Classification (NCBI taxonomy): domain Eukaryota; kingdom Metazoa; phylum Arthropoda; class Insecta; order Hymenoptera; family Figitidae; genus Ganaspis; species Ganaspis sp. Gsp50. The sequence goes on along the minus strand of WNHD01002485.1, from coordinate 2,762 downwards.
AACTGGTGTTCACAATTGAAACGTCCAATTTGTCGAAAGTAGTCTGAGTTAAAAAATCGAAAAAAATGAAACCAAGCTTTCGGGATTCGCAAAATCGTAACAACTGCCAGTCTCTACATCAAAGTAGATTAAAAAATATTATTTCTTTATTTACAACTACAGTTAGCATTATCTGAAAGCTTGTTACGAAGAATGGATTTGTAATCTGGAATAGATTTTGTTTTGACTGAATATCAATAATAAAATCAATATGAAAGCAATTTGCAGAAAACCGTCCTTACGAAATAAACTACGTTTCACTTGTTCCCGTAAAATGTCATTTTGAATACACGGATATGAAAGAGAGCGAATGCTTCTCGTATTTCTCATGGAAAAGCAATCAGAGAATGTGGATAAAATAAATGGCTTTACGCTGTGCCGCCCGCGGTATATCAAATTCGATACACTGATGGAAAACACATGATTAAACGGGTTAACTGTCCAATTACACGACGGTTTTCGGTCCAAGAAACACGACAAATTGCAATTTTTAAATGTTGCGCGAAAAACATACTTGATTAATTTCAACTATCATATGAACACTGAGAGCATTTCGCTTCCAATATATAAATCGCAAGCATTCTTTTTATGGTATATAATAAATATAAACGTTGCTTTAGCAGCCAAATGTATTCTTTCTTTTTGCATTTTCATCATCTGCATTGTACGTTTCTTCTATATGTGTTCGATAGTACTGGCACATTCCCTCTACATTCAATACTGACCGAGAAGGTGAGAAAGTATTGGATATCGAGTAAATTTTATGATCTGCAGTTTTAACGGAAATATACGTTTACCGCTTGCCTAGAACTGCACTAACTCAAAAGTAACATTTCATTTACGTCTTACTGAATACACTGACCAAAATAGTTTTCTTTTAAATTTTCCATGATCAAAAATAGTTGTATTGTCAATAGTTTAGAATTATTATTAATAGTTTTTGGAATTTAGTCCTTTGAATTCTCTTAGGAAAAAAGGTAATGAAACTTTATTAATTACTATAAACTTGGATGTAAAAAATTCTTGTTTTTTTTTATTCGGAATTAAACAAGAAAATCAGAATGCAAAAAAATGACAACGACACCTTGAAATTTGCCAAATATAAAATTTCCAAGAATGTCAATTTTTCAAATCCATACTTTGTTAAAGCGCTAATTGATCCAGAAAAGTGAAGTGTTTGTAACCCACGTCTGAATTCGTATTTTTTATCCCGAATCATATACAAAAAGAAAAATGCAAAAAAAATTCAGGAACACCTTGAGATTCGCAAAAACGTTAATTCCTCAGGAATGTCAATTTTTCAATATTTATTTTGTTTAAGTGCTAATTGATCCAGAAAAGTGTAGTGTTTGTAACCTACTTGTGAATTCGTGTTTTCTTATCCTAAATCGAAAACAAAAAGAAAAATGCAAAAAAAATCTCAGGAACACCTTGAGAATTACAAAAACGTGATTTTTTTAGGAATGTCAATTTTTCAAAACATATTTTTTTCAAGTGCTAAATGATCCAGATAAGTGTAGTGTTTGTAAACTTCGCTGAAATTTGTGTTTTCCTATTCCGAATCGAATACAAAAAGAAAAATGCAACAAAAAATCAGGAACACCTTGAGATTCGCAAAAACGTGAATTTCTCAGGAATGTCAATTTTTCAATATATTTTTTGTTCAAGTGCTAATTGATCCAGACAAGTGTAGTGTTTGTAACCTACGTCTGAATTCGTGTTTAATTATCCCGAATCGAATACAAAAACAAACAAGTAGAAAATTATTCATTTCATGAAAATTTTGCTTCCTAATAGATGGATTTTTCCCAAAAATCAACCTTTAACATTTTTTAATAATTCAAGAAGTATAATTTATTTAAATGTAATTATAAAAATAATTTAAAATTTAAATTCCATAAATAATTGAAACATTACAATTTATCTATAAATTTCAGATAAAAAGAATACTTTATGTGTCAGTCGATTCCTTTTCTACTAATAATCTACTCTATTTTGGTAAAATAGACTTTTTTCAGATCAATGGATACGTTTTTTAATGTAAAAAAGTTTTTCAAAAGGAAATGTCATTAAAAAATAATAATATTAAAAATTATATAATTAATAGAATTTTAAATGTCACAAATAATTAAAAACTGTAATTTACAACTTCAATGTTTGGTAAAATATAGACTTTATATAGGTCAATCGATTAGTTTTTTAATGCAAAAAAATTTTGCAAAAGGAACAGTTATGAAAAAATCAAAATTTTAAAAGTTATATTAAAAAAATGGAATTTTAAACGTCAAAAAACATTAAAAATTACCGTTTTCACTATCAATTCTTGGTCAAATATAGACTTTATATAGGTCAATCTATTCGCCTCGACACAAAGAATATGATTCTTTCATTGATGATTTTATTTTTTTATTAGGGAAAAAATTTTATCTAAAAAACCGTATTTTTTTTAGAAAAAACGATCTCAAAAATTTTTGTTTGAGTATTTCTAATAATCCCTTTGTCCATTTCTAGATTTTTATGAGTGTAATAACTCCACCAAATTTCATTAAGATCGGTCAAAGGATTCTCAAGATAGAGAGTCCAAAAGAACGACCACACACACACACACACACATACATCTGGACATTGCCCTAAAACTTCGTATTTATGCTTTTTGGATGAAATTAAGTTGATTTAGACTATTTTTAGAAAATCGAAAATTGTCACGATTACAATGCTTCCTC
>WNHD01002484.1:0-28651 GCA_011057455.1 Ganaspis sp. Gsp50 | reverse complement strand
TATTTGATTTTTCTACTGTCTGGTTTTAAATCTTTTTACTGCGTTGGTCTGTGATTGTATTTTCTTCTACTTTTTTTTTCTTATTGCGTTGGGCTGACTATGTTTGCTTTTTCTACTCGTTGTAAATCTTTGTTGCTGTTCCGGTCTGACTGTATTTGCTTTTTCTACTGTCTGGTTTTAAATATTTTTACTGTGCTTGTCTAACTATGATTGCTTTTTCTACTGTCTGGTTTTAAATCTTTTTTACTGCGCTTGTCTGACTATGATTGCTTTTTCTACTGTCTGGTTTTAAATCTTTTCTGCGTTTGTCTGACTATATTTGATTTTTCTACTGTCTGGTTTTAAATCTTGTTTACTGCGTTGGTCTGTGATTGTTTTTTCTTCTACTTTTTTCTTCTTATTGCTTTGGGCTGACTATGCTTTCTTTTTCTACTTGTTTTAACCTGTATGCTGCCGGCGTTTGGCAAATCCAGCAATTAAGCCTAAATATAGGTTTTCCGGCAGCCTAGTGCTTAAATCTTTGTTACTTTTCCGGTCTGACTGTATTTGCTTTTTCTACTGTCTGGCTTGAATTCTGCTTTACTGTATAAATAACAGTGCGTAAAGTAAATAATAATTATGATTTTGGTATTTTAACATATTCGCAGATTCCTGGTTTGCTCTGGCACGAGAGTATCGGATACTTCGTGTACAGAGGGGTGAAGTGATCGTGTACAGGAAATTGCCCACAGGAACCCGATTCTGGGCGAAACTCGAGGATGCTGCGAATTCCAAGAATCCGAGAGTACTCTCTCCTGCATCTTGTCAAATAGCCTGGCAGTAAACTTTTCCTACTCTCAACTACTGCAACGTTGTATTTTCTCTCTCTCTCTCTTTCTCTCTCTCTTTTTCTTTCTCTTTTTTTCTCTTATTTTTCCTTTTATCGTACATATTTTTCCCACATTCTTCTCCTCTTGAAGTTTTCGTTTCTTTTTCTTATTTCTCCCTTCGTAGCGAGGCTTATTTTGCATCTGGAAGCTTAAGCTCGAGAAGCCATTTCTAGAACAGTGCAATAATTTAAGTAACTGTATAATTCTTCTTATGCAATGGAATATCACTGAGCCGTGTGATCATAAAAGTAAAAAATTGTCTCAGGTACTGAGGTTACCTGCTATTTTACTTTCACGGAAAAACGCTTTTCCGCCTTTTCTTTCTTATGTTGCTTTTTATAAAGTAGTGCTTGTCAGCTTTCAACCTTACAGTGCACTTTTTCTTTCTACCTTTTGTCTCTTTTGATAATAAATTTGTTGCATTTGTGTTTCTAATTTTTCTGTTTGTTTAGGATTTCATTCATTAAGCGATGTTTCAAACTACTTTTTTAGTAACATTCTTTATATATCTTTTACTCTCTTTCTTGTTTTACTTTTCTTTCTTTTTCTTTCTTTGTCTTTCTTTCTTTTTCTTTCTTTTTCTCTCTTTATGTTTCTTTTTTCACTCTTTTTCTTTCTTCTTTTTCTCTCTTGTTTTCTTGTTCTTGTTTCTTTATTCTCTCTCTTGTTTCTTTTCTTTTTCTCATTTGTTTTTTTCTTGATCTCTCTTGTTTTTATCTTTTTCTCTCTTTCCTCTTCTTTTTGTGCCTCCCTTTCCTTCGTTCCGTTTTCTTATTACGACTCTTTCCACTTTTTATTATTCGCCATTTAATTATTCTCGTAATTCATGTATTTAACTCGTTTTATTTTGATTCCCGTACTAGCATTCTTTTTATTTCCCGAGTACCAGAGCATAATTAAAGAAACCTTTCATAAAATATATTTACAAGGCAATCCATTTTCGCAAAAACAAGTCTTTTATATTCTAGACTTTTATCTCCCTAGTTTTCTTTCGTTTTAAAGAAGTTTCTTTTTATCATTCCGTTGAGAACAATTTACAAACAAATGTACCATTTAATCTTAATTTATATTTTTTATGAGCTTCAACTTGCTTACAACTTTCTTCATGAACCTGCAAATCGAGCTTTACGATTGCCATCAAAGTTCTGCTTTTTGATCCGCGAAATCTTTAAATCCGACTTTTACATTCTCCAATCGATAAATCAATTTCTTTGCATTATCAATAACGATGAAGATTTTAAAATTAGTAGACTATTAAAATTAGTAGACTAGATTATAATTGAACAGTAAATAAAATTAATTAATTTCGCATTAATATCGCACGTGCTTTGTAATTTGCCAGTAATTTGTTTTGCTTAAAAAGGAAAAGTGGTTTACCTTTCTATTACTTTAGAATGTGCAGATCTTTGATAGTCGGAGTGAAGAGAACTTTGAAGGAGAAACTAATATTAAATCTGCACCCTCTGAAGCCACTCTTGAAAGGAGCAACACTCTACACTGTATTTGGGATATTACTCTAGCAAAGTTACGAAACCTACACTCTCCAACTTCTCGAAATTTATCCTTCAACTCCAGGAATTAAACACTTTCTTATACGAGAATTGAATATTAACATTTACAACGTTTCTCTACTTAAAGTTCCTCCACAATTTTTAGCTAACAAACTTCTTCCATTTTGCAACCCCAGTTGTAAATTTTCCCAACTTAGTTATTTAGTTCAACAATATTGGCATTTTCGGAAATTATTGATCATTTCAAAGTTATAATATTATGCAAACTTCATGATGAAAAACAGTACAGCTCTGGAATAACGGAATTAAATACCGAGACAGTGTAAGTAGAACAAAATAATTGAAATAAAATGATTGAAATAAAATACTTGGAATAAAATAATTGGAATAAAATAATTGGAATAAACTACTAGGAATAAAATAATTGGAATAAAATACTGCCTTTCATTTTTAAAATTCATTTCATTCATTCAAAGTCACTATCTGCAAGAAGTATGTTTATATTTATTAAAGTAAAAGTCTCTAAGGCTTGATAGTGCCTTTTTAAAAATTTACGACAGAATACTTAGAATAAAATAATTAGAATAAAATAAGGATATCGTTAAACAATAAATAGAACTAGAGAATAAAATTTCGTAGTTTGAAATTAAAATTGTCTCCTCAGAAATTGAAATTGTCTCCTCAAAAATTGAAATTGTTTCCTTAGAAATTGAAATATCTGCTTAAAAATTGAAATTGTATCCTTAGAAATTGAAATATCTGCTTAAAAATTGAAATTATTTCCTCTTTTGAAATTGAAATTATTCCCAATTTCGAAATTGCAATTAAAATCCGTTAATTTGCAAAATTGTCGATTAGAATTTCAGTGAAAATTTTAATTGTACAAGGAAGCAATTCCAAGTTCAATTTTCTGGTCCCAGGGGGATTTAATTTTCAACAAAACCTAATATCAATTTATAGAGTCTAATTCTCGAGGGCTTTATCAGGATCTCGAGACTATGAGGCTTCGGTTTGAAATCACATTGTAGGTATTATGCAGGACCTCATAGGCATTTCTATTTCCAAGCCCATTACGCCGAATGATATCGCTTGTACTCAAATTGGAATGTAACCATTGGACCTTAGCCGGAAATAGGGAACTTTGCAGTGCTTTCCACTAGTAATATCCACTCTGGAAATTGCCAACGATTTCACCTGCGACGCGTTGTGAATAATACTAAGTAACCTTTTTGTATCAAGCACTGAACACACCTTCCGGTATCTTCTCTCTAACAAGTAAGAGACAAAGAGTGAAACGTTTTTGCAAACGCGAAACCCGGATTCTAAAATGCAATAAAGAAAATGCAACCCTCAAACTTTAAAAACGTTCATTTTTTATTATTTATATTTTAATTCATATGTAATTTTTTTCTGTTTTTTTTTCTTTCACTCTCTTGCTTCTACAGAAACAAGATGGAAATAAGATGGAAACAAGATGGAAAAACAAAAAATATTTTGTTTTTCCATCTTGTTTACAAGAATTTTTACAGGCAGATGCCTGTTGAATTACAATTTAACTTGGAATTTAACAGCTGATGCATTGAAAAATGACATTTTGTTTTTTCTGTGTCCTTAAAGCTTTTTTATTTTACTTTTATTTTTTTTTGACATTTTGGCAATTTTTGAACTTTGTTTTTTTATATTTTGTACTTTGTATTTTTTGTATGGAGTACCTTTTTTATTTTCTCTACCTTTGGCATTTATATACTTTTATTTTATTTATTACTTTTTATTTTATTTTATTACTTTTTATTTTATTTTATTACTTTTTATTTTATTTTATTATATTTTATTACTTACTTTTATTTAATTAAAATTAAACTTACTTACTTTTTGCTTTCTCATAGGGAAGCATTGTTTTATTTATTTTTTTATTTCTACTCTTTATTTATCTAGAATACATAAATGAATCGTTAAAATCGTTGAGCGCTCATTCTGCGTTAATGGATAATTTTACGAAATTGAAAATTTGAATTAGAGGCAATTGATTCGAAATGTTTATTTCTTCGATATAAGGAACACAATTGAATTGGCCCCGTGAAGTAAATGGGCTCGCAAAGGTTTACGTCCGACTTGAGAAATTGCAAAGGCATCCAGGTCACGTAAACATCAAGAGAGACTCAACTTTTCTCTCGTCTTTGCAAATTTCGGATTGTATATTTGATTTTCACAATATTCGCATTCCTGCAAATTTCTCTTTTATGTTTTATCACAAACTCTATACAGATCAAATGATAAAATTTAAAATAGCATATGAAATAAATACATTTATGGTATAGTCGATATAGATTCTCTGCTTTAGTATCTGCTCGTAAAACTCGATTTAATTTTCGAGCCAAGTTTGTAATTAGTATTTTCAATTTCGGAAAATTAAAAATAAATTCAGAGTTTCGTAGCTAGTGGAAAAAATCTACTTTTATTGTTTTTTTTTTATCTTTTGTTTAACCGTTTTTTTTGGAAACGTTCATTATATTTATTCATTATAATTTCCTGTCAATTGATGAGTGAATAAATAATTATTAAAAGGGATTATTGTGGTTTATAATTTCCTGTCAATTGTTGAGTGAATAAATGATTATTAAAAGGGATTATTGTGGTTTATCTTTTTATTTATTTTTTACAAATTAAAGTTTAATTAAAGAATGATAATTCTTTAATTAAAATTTTTAGTTTCGAGTTCGTTTAATTTCACAGGATTTCTACAAATTTTACTTCACAAAATTCCAAGAGTTTTCCGATTTCCATGAGAAAAATGTCCATTTTCTTTATTTTAAATAAAAAATAAATTGTTCAATATTTTACAAGAATTTAAATTACTTTTGAAATAAATAAAATTTTTTTAAAAATACCTAATCTTCTATATGATTTGAATTACTCAAGATCATTACTTTTAGTTTTAAAACCATTTTAAGTATTTTGAAGTGTTTTTAAATATTTCGAAGTATTTTAAAATATTTCGAAGAATTTTAAAATATTTCGAAGAATTTTAAAATATTTTGAAGTACTTTTAAATATTTTGATGCACTTTTAAATATTTTGAAGCAGTTAGATTATAAAACTTTTAAAATATTTTAGAAAATCTAATGTTTTAAAATCTGCTTATATTTTATTTAATACTTAAAATACTAATATTTTGTAATACTTTAAAAAGTCTTGAAATATTTTAAAGTATTTTAAAATAATATTAAGAATATTTAAATATTTGGAAGTATTTTTAAAAATATTTTGAAGTATTTTTAAGTGTTTTTAAATATTTTGAAGTATTTTCAAATATTTTTGAGTGTTGGGAAGTTTTTGAAAATATTTTGAAGCATTGAGAAGTATTTGGAAATATTTTTAAGTAATTTTAAAGTATTTTCACGTATTTTTAAGTATTTTCAAGTATTTGCAGGTATTCTCAAGTATTCTCAAGTATTCTAAAGTAGTTATAAGTATTTTTATTTTATTTTAAAGAAATTTTTAATATTTTGAAGTATTGGGAAGTATTTTAAGGTAATTCTAAGTAATTTTAAAGATTTTGAAGTATTTTTAAGTATTTTCAAGTATTTTCAGGTATTCTCAAGTATTCTAAAGTAGTTATAAGTATTTTTATTTTATTTTAAAGAAATTTTTAATATTTTAAAGTATTGGGAAGTATTTTAAAGTAATTCTAAGTAATTTTAAAGATTTTAAAGTATTTTGAAGTATTTTAAAGTATTTGGAAATATATTTAAGTCATTTTAAGTATTTTTAAGTATTTCTAAGTGTTTCTAAGTGTTTCTAAGTATTTTTAGGTATTTACAAGTATTTTTAAATGTTTTTAAGTATTTATAAGTATTTTGAAGGATTTTGAAGGATTTCTAAGTGCTTTTAAGTATTTTGAAGTATTTTAAAGTATTTTTAAATATTTTAAAGAAATTTTAAGCATTTTTAAATATTTTGAAGTTCTTTTTTTAAAAAAATGTTTAAAATTTCAATAAAACTTAATAAACATCATAAAGTAAAGAAATTAAATAAAATAAATGTCCATGGTATAAATTAAAATTCCATGAGATTTCTATGATTCCATAAGGAATAATGAAATTCCATGTTTTGCATGCATTCCAGAATTGTAGAAACCCAGATTTCAATTACAGAATGCTTGTTAATATTTTCCAAACATTTCACTTTCTTTATTAATTAATATAATTATATTCTAATTATTCTAATAACTAGTAATACGTTTTAATTAATTATATAGTTCATATTGTAGCAAGAGTAAGAAACATAAACACATTTGCTTCAATATTTTTTTTTATTCAAACGCACAAGAAACGGAAATGCGAGTTTTCCTCTGCGAATATATGAAGTTTTGAACAGAAATAAAAGCACAGCAAAGAACAAACAGCTTTGCACTTTAAAGGATTAGTATTTAAAACTTCAAAGAATTTAAAAAACAATACAAAATCTCGACTGCCTTTACACTTTTTATCCTGAGTTAATAATTCTTGAAAAGAAAAGTGTGAGTAAAAGTAAAATGTGGGAGCGAGAATGTGAGTGAAAATGAGAGTGAAAATGAGAGTGGAAATGAGAATGAAAATGAGAATGAAAATGAGAATGAAAATGAAAATGAGAATGAAAATGAGAATGAAAATGAGAATGAAAATGAGAATGAGAATGAGAATGAAAATGATAGTGAAAATGAGAGCGAAAATGATAGTGAAAATGATAGTGAAAATGAGAGTGAAAATGAGAGTGAAAATGAGAGTGAAAATAAAAACGAAAATGAAAATGAAAACGAAAATGAGAGTGAAATTGTCATTTTTAATAACACTAACAGTTTACTTAACATTTACGTTCAAAAAATAAATACTTCTGCTTTGGGAAAAGAGACATTCGGTGGTTAAAAAGTAACGAAGCCATCATTAAAAACTGTAGAATGAAATGGAAAGGAAAAAGGAAGAAAAGAGGTAAAATAAACGAGACTGAGGTGGGGTCATGGTGTAAGCTTTAAGCGAGCTCGAGGGCAAAATGACCACCTTAAGGAGAATATATCGTCTATTCCCATGTATTTTTCTTGAAAACTTTTGATAACTTTGTCTACTCTGTACTCAACGTTTCTCATAAAACGTGACTTTGCACGTGACCACGTTATTTATTTCTTTCATACCTTGTTAAAGGTTCCACTATCACGGCTAAATTTCCTTTTCAAGATATTAAATTGGATGAGAAAATTAAAGCACAATTTTCTCTTTTCAAACAAAATTTCTCAAAAAGAAACTTGTTTTATTGTACCACTTTCTCATTCAGCACAAGTGACATTTCAAATACTCTAAAAGTGATAACAATTTTTATTTACTCCCACTTAGTGCTTCAAAATTTTTATAACTTTTTAAAACTTTTTATTTAATTTATTTTTTTTAAGAACTATGAGTAATAAAAATGAACGACAGAAATAAAAACAATAGCGTGAAAACAAATAAACAAAAATAAATTGCAAAAATAACAAAAGTAAATTGCAAAAGTGGTAGAAATATTCTGCAAAAATAATGAAAATAAATTGCAAAAGTAGTATAAATAAATTGCAAAAATAACAAAACTGAATTGCAGAAATAACAAAAGTAAATCGCAAAAGTGGTATAAATAAATTGCAAAAATAACAAAAATGAATTGCAAAAACAACAAAAGTAAATTGCAAAATTGGTAGAAATAATTTGCAAAAATAATAAAAATAAAATGCAAAAAGTAGTAAAAATAAAATGCAAAAGTAGTAAAAATAAATAGCAAAAATAACAAAAATAAATGACAAAAATAAGTGTTAAAATAAATAATAAATGATGATAAAATAGAAATCGAGAATAAATAATAAAAATAAAGGGAATAAAAAGAGGAAAAGTAGATAAATGTCATAACTAAATGAAATAAAAATTGACAGTTTGGCAGGGTTGGGGACTTTAAAGTGAGACACTTGAGTTGAAGAGTAAAAGCATTGGAAAAAGTAAACTTAAAAACTGCAGCCACTTTTTGTGCTAAGTGTGAAACTGACTCTCTGCCAAGAATGAATAAAAACCAAAAAGATGTGCTCGGCATTTAAGTGCAATCTCATGGTCTAAGTAGAAGCTCGTATCTATTGTTTGTGTGAAGTAAATACCCAGGTTTTATAAGGCGCAGTCGACTTCTTTTCAGTCCGTCTCGGAATATTTTCCAGTTCCAGAAAATGGACTTGTTGCATCCAAAAATAACTCCCCTCATAATCGTCAACTTTTCACCAAATCAGTATATTTGTGCAAATCCACTACGTTTACTATTTTGTCCCGTGAATATCAAATTTTGTAAAAATCGGCAAAAATAAATATATGTTGAGTGAAAAAAATGAATAAAATTACGTATTGTATTATTAACATATATTTAACATTCTTACCGATTTTTTTTTCATCTTGATCATCTTTTTTTCATATTTAGTTTCTTATTGTTACACTTTGTGATTTGATAATAATTATCATTTCTACTTTCATTTTTAGCATAGAAAAAAGCACTCGAGGAGGTGAAATTGAAATATTCTAGTTTTATTGAATGGAAAGTTAGAGGACAATAATAATTTAGACAAAATTTTAGCAGCCCTTGCATTTGACAGTTGATTTAAATTTAATACTGTATTTCAAATATGGAAATAATTTGAATATATTGAAAATTCGAATATGATCGTCAATTTCATTGATATCGATACGATTTGCTAAAACCATTGCTCAAAGCTTTGATTAAATCAAGCAAAATTAATTACTAGGGTAAAATTTTATTTACAGCTGAAATACATTAAGAATATGATTCAAAAGTTTATTCACGTGAAACAATATTGCTTTACAATTTTCGTTCTATACCGATTACAATTTTCAATCTACATGTATTTATGCTCATAAACCCGATACCATTGTTATTTCTTTTTTATAATTAATCACAGTTGCGTTTTATTGAACAAAAATTAACGTTCGATTTAACTAAATATGAATTAAAACAAAACTTTTTGGGATTTTTTTTGCATTTTAAACGCAATAAAAAACACGAATTTTTACCTAGGTTACAAACAATATACCTTTTCTGGAATAATTGGCATTTTATCAAAATAAGAATTGAAAAATAGCCATTTAAGAAGATATCACGTTTTTGACAATTTCAATGTGTTCCCGAATTTTTTTTTGCGTTTTTCTTTTTGCATTAGATTCGGAATAAAAAAACACGAATTTTGAAGTAGGTTACAAACACTACAATTTCTTGGATCAATTAGCATTGTATCCAAATGTGGATTAAAAAAAAATAGCCATTTTTAAAAGTTTCAGATTTATGCAAATTTCAATGCGTTCCTGAAATTTTTATTGCATTTTTCTTTTTGCATTAGATTCGGAATAATAAAACACTAATTTCTACGTAGGTTACAAATACTACACTTTCTTGGATCAATTAGCATTGTATCCAAATGTGGATTAAAAATAATAGCCATTTTTAAAAAGTTTCAGATTTATGCAAATTTCAATGCGTTCCTTAAATTTTTATGGCATTTTTCTTTTTGCATTAGATACGGAATAATAAAAGACGAATTTTGAAGTAGGTTACAAGCACTACACTTTCCTGGAACAAGTAGCAGTTTATAAAATAAGAATTCGAAATAGCCATTTTTGAAAGTTTCACGTTTTTGCAAATTTCAATTTGTTCCTGAAATTTTTATGGCATTTTTCTTTTTGCATTAGATACGGAATAATAAAAGACGAATTTTGAAGTAGGTTACAAACACTACACTTTCCTGGAACAAGTAGCAGTTTATAAAATAAGAATTGAAAAATAGCCATTTTTGAAAGTTTCACGTTTATGCAAATTTCAATTTGTTCCTGAAATTTTTATTGCATTTTTCTTTTTGCATTAGATACGGAATAAGAAAACACGAATTTTGAAGTAGGTTACAAACACTACACTTTCTTGGAACAATTAGCATTATATCCAAATGTGGATTAAAAAAAATAGCCATTTTTAAAAGTTTCAGATTTTTGCAAATTTCAATGCGTTCCTGAAATTTTTATTGCATTTTTCTTTTTGCATGGGATTCGTAATAAAAAAACACGAATTTTTGAGTAGGTTACAAACACTACACTTTCTTGGATCAATTGGCATTGTATCCAAATATGGATTAAAAAATAGAAAATTTTTTAAAAGTATCACATTTTTGCAAATTTCAATGTGTTCCTGAATTTCTTTTTGCGTTTTTCTTTTTGCATTCGATTCGGAATAATAAAACACGAATTTCTACGTAGGATACAAATACTACACTTTTTTAGATCAATTAGTATTGTATCCAAATAAGGATTGAAAAATAGCCTTTCTTGAAAGTTACACGTTTTTGCAAATTTAAATGTGTTTCTGAAATTTTTATTGCATTTTTCTTGTTGCAATAGATTCGGCATTAAAAAACCCAAATTTTTACGTAGGTTACAAACACTACACTTTCTTGAATCAATTAGCATTGTATCAAAATATGGATTGAAAAATAGCCATTTTTGAAAGTTTCACGTTTTCGCAAATTTCATTGTATTCCTGAAATTTTTTTTGCATTTTTCTTTTTGCATTAGTTTCGGAATAAAAAAGCACGGACTTTTACGTAGGTTACAAACACCGCACTTTTCTGGATCGTTTTGCGCTTTAATAGAATATGGATTTTACATGTCTGTTCCACTTTACATGCAGTTCATACAAAGATTTTATCATCCTCAAATTAATTATAGTGTTTTATTTAAAATTCTTTCATAATAGTTCATTATTTAGAGTTTTTTCATTATAGTTCATTATTTAGAGTTCATTCATCATAATACATTATTTAGAGTTCATTCATTATTGTACATTACATTAATTCTCATTAATTATAAATTACTAACTGTAGTTCGTCCCATCTAAAATTGAAAATTATTTTATAGACCATGAAAAGGACAAAAAAGGGAACAAAACACTGATTGATTAATTAATGGAAAAGATGTTTAATTAACCTTGACAGAAATGATGTTTAGCTTGAGTTCTGAGAGATAAAGGATAACTGCATGAAATAGACGAGTTTGTCGTGGGGTTCCATTTAGTTCAAGTTGCGATATTGCGTGATATTGCACCGTCTAGAGCCGCAAGATAAATATACGCTGCTCAACGTTATTTCACGAAAATTGCGAAAGCCTCTCTCCTCGACTTAATACAGAATTTTGTCATGGGAAAACAACTTGTTTGCTCGAGGATTTTCACATTCAACTCTAAATTTGATTTTCCCTTTCTCTAGAAAATTTCAATACCATAGCTTAATAGATCAAACTGCAGCCACGACAATTTCGTCAAATATTTGAAAAGGATCAGGCAACTTTCAAAAAAACGTACTTTTGCTTTTTTACTTTTAGTCATCCGAGCAACTTTTTATAATATTTGTATTTTTTTAATTTTCCATCACGTTTGTATTTTTCACTTTCTTATCACCTTTGTACTTTTTACATTTTCGTTACATTTTTCATTTCATTTTTACTTTTTTATTGTGTTTCTATTTTTTTACTTTTTTACTACGTTTGTATTTTTACTTCTTAATTATGTTTGCATGTTTTACTTTTCTTGTTTGTACTTTTTACTTTTTGGTTTGCATGCTTTACTTTTTTTGTTTGTACTTCTTTACTTTTTTGTTTGTATTTTTTTTACTTTTTCATTATTATCCTTGTGAAGCATAGTTTCATATTTCGTCTAGAATTTCATCGCGAAAAACAATTCCCTATTCTTTCAAGATGGGGTGGACTTTTAAATTAAATGTTAAACGCAATATAGTAAAAAATGCATGCCAATTTTTATAAATCCTTTTTCGTGGTTTCTATTGTTATTTTTTGCTTCCACGTGAGCAAAACAAGAAACTTATTCTGTCCGACTGAAATTGGACTTTCCTTATTTAGCTATGTTTCTTTTTCTGTTTTGATTTTAAGAAAAGCAAGACACGTATTTCGTCTGACTCAAAAGGTACTTTCTACTTATTATGCCTTCAATTATTATTACCTTTTCATTATTATTACCTTTTCATTATTATTACCTTTTCATTATTGTTACCTTTTCATTATTATTACCTTTTCATTATTATTACCTTTTCATTATTAATAACTTTCCATTATTATTAACTTCCATTATCATTGACCTTTTATTACCAAAAAAAACAACTCACTGTTATTAAAAAACAAATATTCCACCCGTTGGTTTCTCTCTCAAAAACATGTTTACGAAATATAACCGCATGTGTAAAAATACCACTTAAAAATATTTATTCCTTTTGGCATTTGATTCGAAACTTTTTCTGAACCGTCTGACTAAAAACTGAACTCTCTACTTATTCGGTCATCTTTTTTCCTTTTATTTGTTTCACACAAAAAGTTGAACATTCTGTCTGACCAAAAATGAATTTTCTACTTATTCCAACTTTTTCGGTTTGAAAATAAGAATAAAGCCTAAGAAAAAAAACCGTCTGACTAAAAACTGCCATTTCCACTGCCTTCTCTCTAATAAAAGTGCCTAATGAAATTTCCCTTGATATCACAAGTATCACTTTAATCACAAATCACCTTCTTCTCACTTTGTAGCAATTAACAAAACGGTGATTAACAAAACGGTGATTAACAAAGCAGTAAATTTTCCAAATTTGGCGAAATCAAGGGGACAATTGGTGTAAATGTATCGGGGCAAGGGATGCATAATTATCAAATATTAGTGTGTCATCACCTGCAAGAGTAATTCTGTTGAGAGTGACAATTTTCAAGTTGAATTAACATGTGCTGTCGATGGGTCCGAGAGGAAGATCAGAGAGAGATTGACGAGGCTATTTCCTTGGTGAGCTACGAATTCTAGTGAAGATAGTGGCTCGCAAGTGACATTTATAGTTCATAGCTCGACTCCTGGGAGTAGAATAAAGCAGCCACAGGTACAAGAGGGGTTTGTGCTGGTCCCGATTAATCTAAATTAATGTTGCTGCCTCTGATCCCTGGTCCAATGAAGTGCACGCTTAAATCGCTTGAGATGCTACCTAATCTTTCTCTCTACTACACATATAATGAGCTCTCTCGAATTTCGCAACTGCAGAGCATAGAATTACATACAGTTAACACTGGAGAGAGTAATTCATTTCCGGTCAGCGCTACGCGATAGTATTGTTCGGGAAACTCAAGTCAAAATGTAATTAACGATTCGAATTTCGTTAATTGTTCCCAGTCGTTGAATCCTGGCATGCTGAAAGTGGAGTTGCGATGTGTGTGCCACAAAGAGCCACGGATCGGAAGACTCTCTTGTTCAAAATGCAACGCATGTCGCTCGTGTGACAACTGTACTCCACGGTTCGAACTTTAGCAATGCTATTTGTGGGATTCAATGACAACTTCTTGTTGGGAACATGCCAGCAAGAGTAATTGTCACCTAGGATGTTTCAAACCTTGCCATTCTGCATTTCTAGTGAACGGTTGAACATTTTGTTTTAAAAGTGGAATGTAAATTTCTTGTGTTAAAAGCGGTAGTAGATGTATATAGTAACCTATAGTAAATCTATATAGTAACCTAATCTATATAGTAACCTATGTAGTAAATATACTTTATATATAAAGAGTAACACTTTCGGGTGTTAATTTTACATATTTATATTACAGGGTTTCTACAAATTTTTCTTCATAAAATTTAAGGAGTTTTCCGCATAATTTTCATGAAAGAAATAAAAATATTTCCATGTTATTGTTTAATATGTATATTTTTTAATTACACAGTAAACCGTAAGGATCAAATTGATCCAGAAAAGCGAATCAAAACGTTGCATATCAACATTTTGATTCGCTTTTCTGGGTCAATTTGATTTGATTTGTGTTAAAACGTGAATTTTTCAATACTTAGTAAGAATTTAAATTACTTTTAAAAAAATAAAAGTAACTTAAAAATAATTTTCTGCAGAGCTTAAATTAAGCAAGATAATAATTTTTACTTTTAAATCCATTTTGAATATTTTGAAGTTTAAATATTTTCAAGCGCTTTACAGTACCCTAATAAATAAACAAATAAAATAAAATAAATAAATTTAAAATACTTTTAAAATATTTAAAAATAACTAATATATTAAAATCTGTTTGTAATCTACTTAATACTTACAATGTTAATATTTTCAAATTCTTCGAAATATTTTGAAGTAGGTATTTTAAAATAATTTTAATGTATAATTCAATATTTTGAATTATTTTGAAGTGTTATTATATATTTTGAAGCACTGTGCCGTATTGAAAAATATATTTAAGTAATTTTAAATATTTTCAAGTATTTTGAAGTGTTTATTTAGAAATATTTTCAAGTAATTTTAAATAATTTCAAGTATTTTCAAGTGTTTACAAATATTTTTAAGTATTAGGAATTATTTATAAAAATGTTTAAGCAACTTTAAGTATTTTAAAATATTTCCAAGTATTTTGAAGTATTTTTAAATATTTTAAAGTAATTAAATTTGGATTTTACTTTAATTTTGAAGTGTTTTTAAATACTTTGAATACATTTTAAGTATTTTGAAGAATTGGAAAGTATTTGGAATTATTTTAGGTATTTTAAAATATTTTGAAGTGTTTTTAAATATTTGGAAGAATTTAAATATTTTTAAGTAATCCGAAGTATTTTAAAGTATTTATAAGTAATCTGAATTATTTTTAAGTATTTTTGAGCAATCTGAAGTATTTTTAAGTATTTTGAAATATTTTAAAGTATTTTGAAGCATTTTTAAATATTTGGAAGAATTTATAAATATTTTTGAGTAATCTGAAATATTTTAAAGTATTTTTTTTTATTCTCAAAATTTGCATGTATTTTTAAGTGTTTTTAAAGTTTGTTTAAGTATTGCGAAGTATTTGGAAAAATTTTAAAGTAATTTTAAGTAATTTATAATTTTCGAAGTATTTTGAAGTATTTTAAAATATTTTGAACTAATTGAATTTGAATTTTACTTTAATTTTGAAGTACTTTTAAGTGCTTTGAAATATTTTATGGAAATTTTAAATATTTTGAAGTATTTTCAAGTATTGTTAAATATTTTGGATTATTTTTAAGTATTTTAAAGAATTGGGAAGTATTTGGAATCGTTTTAAAGTAATTTTGATTATTTTAAAATATTTTTAGAGATTTTAAAATATTTTGAAGTACTTTTAAGTATTTTTAAATATTTAGAAGAATTTTTAAATATATTTAAATAATCTGAAGTATTTTTAATTATTTTTAAGTATTTTGAAATAACACTTCAAATATTTTGAAGTGTTTTCAAATGTTTTTAAGTATTTGGAAATATTTTGAAAAATTTTGAAGTGCTTTTAAATATTTTGAAGAATTCTTAAGTATTTTGAAGAATTCTTAAGTATTTTGAAGTGTTTTTAAATATTTTGAAGAATTCTTAAATATTTTGAAGTAATCTGAAGTATTTGAAAGTAGTTTTGAGTATCTTAAAAAATTTTAAAGAAATTTTAAATATTTTAAAGTATTTCGAAGTATTTTTAAATATTTTGAATAATTTTTAAGTCTTTTGAAGAATTAGGAAGTATTTGGAATAATTTTAAAGTAATTTTAAGTATTTTTATTATTTAGGTATGTTAACGGGTATAAAACCCTTACAGTATTTAAATCTCCATGTATTTTAAAATTTTTGCAAGTATTTTGAAGTGTTTTGAAATATTTGGAAGACTTTTTAAATATTTTTAAGTAATCTGAAGTATTTTAAAATAGTTCGAAGCATTTTGAAGTATTTTTAAACATTTCGAACAATATTTAAATTTTTTTATGAAATTTCAAGTATTTTGAAGTCCTTTTTGGTAAAAAAAAAAGTATAAAACTTTGGTAAGACTTACTAAACATCATAAAGCAAAGAAATCAAATTTAAAAAAAATCAATTTCCATGGTATAAATGAAAATTCCATGAGATTTCCATGATTCCATGAAAAATAATGAAAATCCATGAGAATTCCAGGTTTTCCAGGGTTTTAGAAACCCTGCATTACCTTTTTAACACCAGTTTGTGTTCAATTTGTGCTCCTATGTTCCAACAAAAATTTGTAATTTGTCTGTTTCAATAAAAATTTGCATTTAATTTGCGATTGCTTGTTTCAACACAAATTTGTATCTGTAATTTTGTGTCCAATCGAAAAGTTGAGCACTCTCAAAAAAATTTTCAAATAGGTACTTATTTTTTTCGTGCGTGACTTTAAATCAATAGTGGTTATAAAATTCATAAAATTATACACTGAACATAAGAAAACACTGAATATAAAAATACTGAATATAAAAAACAGTGAATTTAAAAACTGAATATATAAAAACTGAATATATAAAAACTGAATATAAAAAACAATGAAGATAAAAACACTGATTATAAATCCCTCAAAATAAATACTGAACATAAATTGCATTAATTTGAAAATTAAATTTTATATCATGCTCCATATAAAGGGATAGCAGTAAAGTTTTAAATGAAGAGTAATTATTTTTGGCCTGTTTATTAGTTGCTAAAATTTAGCTTTGAATTAAGTAGGATCTTGGAATTATGCATGGGACCGTTTCGCTATCCTGGGTCACTTCCGGTTTCCATCTACTTAGGGATATTCATGTTATCCGGTAAATAGTAAAAGCAGCGTCTCATCTCCTGTTGCCCACAAGATTATAATAAATTCGAGCGCGTGCCTAACTGACAATGAGGAAGTGAAGAGGACGGTCACAGGATGTAGGGACTTCCTGTAATATTAAGCGGCCGTCGTAGTCCCGTCGTAATTAAAGTTCTGAATTATTCCTCAACTTGTTAAGCGGGCGCGAACATCGTTAGCGCTCGAGAAGCTCCACATAAACAGGTCCAAGCAGCACAAATTACGCCTGCATTTGTCTGTCTTTTGAGCTCCCATTTTTCATCCTCTTTTCATATTTATTTCTCCACCATTTTTTTCATACATTCCTTTACTCATTTTTACTTTTTTTCGTTTCATTTTCTAATTTTTCTTTATTTTGTATTCTTTTTGCACACAATTTTCCATTCACTTTTGTATTCAATTTTGTATTCAATTTTTTTTCAATTTTGCATTCAATTTTGAATTTTTATCCATTTTTGCTCCCTCATATGGAGGCCTTGTTTATTTTATTGCTAATTTGGTACTGATCATTATTATTTTATTTATTATTGATTGTTTTATTATTTTTGTATTATTGATTGTTTTATTATTTTTTTATTATTGATTATTTTATTATTTCATTATTGATTGTTTTATTATTTTTGTATTACTGATTGTTTTATTATTTTGTTATTATTGATTGTTTTATTATTATTTCATTATTGATTGTTTTATTATTTTTGTATTACTGATTATTTTATTATTTTTTTATTATTGATTATTTTATTATTATTTCATTATTGATTGTTTTATTATTTTTGTATTACTGATTCTTTTATTATTTTCGTATTATTGATTGTTTTATTATTTTTTTATTATTGATTATTTTATTATTATTTCATTATTGATTGTTTTATTATTTTTGTATTACTGATTGTTTTATTATTTTTGTATTACTGATTGTTTTATTATTTTTGTATTATTATTTTTTATTATTTCATTATTGATTGTTTTATTATTATTCTTTTATCATTGATTGTTTTATTATTATTTTTTTATTATTCACTGTTTTATTATTTCATTATTCGAATTCATCCAATTACCAAAAAACGTGTTTATCATTTTCAGAAGATTGATTCTATTGTTTCAAAAGCCGTTCATTATTGTTTCAAAACCGTAGCGTTATTGAAAAAACAATTAACTTTCGCTAAATTACAAATTAAAGAGCTTTTACTCTTGTTACTTTTATTATTATTGTGATTATTTCACGAGTTTATTATCGTTGATGTAAAATTCTGCATTTGTTAATTTAACACAGGATTATAGTTATTTTAAAACATTGTCATTGCTACCTTTTATCATTGAGAATTCACAAAGCTTTTTAACAAAGTTACAAAAATTTGAAAAGCTAAAAGGAAATTAGGCCAATTTTTCTGGATGAAATAATTTCGAATGTTGGTGAGAATTATTCACAGTAAATTAAACAGAGTGCACTCAGACAAAAATTCTATAGGTTACAAAGCAAAAAATTTCAGGTGGCAATTTTTAAAATCTAACACCTTAAAATTTCAAAAAAAAAACTTAAAACTATTGTTAGATTTATTAAAAAAATTTATCTCATTTTTAATTTTATTTTTAGTTTTATTTTTAGTTTTATTTTAGCTTTATTTTAGCTTTATTTTGGCTTTATTTTAACTTTATTTTGGCTTTATTTTGGCTTTTTTTAGCTTTATTTTGGCTTTATTTTGGCTTTATTTTAACTTTATTTTGGCTTTATTTTGGCTTTATTTTGGCTTTATTTTAACTTTATTTTGGCTTTATTTTGGCTTTATTTTAACTTTATTTTGGCTTTATTTTGGCTTTTTTAGCTTTATTTTGGCTTTATTTTGGCTTTATTTTAGCTTCTATTTTAGCTTTATTTTAGCTTCTATTTTATTGAGCGAAAATACGATCAAAAAATGCCCTTCCGAAAGAAAAAACGCCCAGAATGTTTTAATAATTTTGGAAAAAATTGCCAGTATATTAAAAAACAATTTTTTCGTAAATTGTCTATTCTTGTCTGTATATCGGATATTATGGGATGCAGAAAGTTAATGGTTATGAGTAAATTAACGAAGATATATGATAAATGGAGTGCGTCTATCCTAGTTTGAGTTAAATCCCTTTTGATTGTCAAACTGTAGGAAAGTTTGGAGATCGATGAGTTTCTTTTTGTGTCGTAGTTTCTTAATTTTGCTTTACTTCAGACACGCAAAGCATTATCGTTTTACCCCCGTAGAGTCGTGCCGAGAATATAATAGAGAGCACAAAATATATTTTCTCATTCTCAAGTAACATTAAAGCTCAAACGACAACTAAGTCAAATCCTCCCTACATTCAGCAACTAGTTTTATCCAAACTAGAATAAAACATCTAGAACTAGACTAGAATGTCCAATTTCCAACATATTTACTTTCATTAAACGTATAATTCAAAAAACTTTTTTGGCCTAACTTTTTTCAACATCCCAGAATTTTTCTTTTTAATCAACAATAAAAAAAAACATCAACAATCAAAAAAAAAACATCAACAATAAAAAAAAACATCAACAATCAAAAAAAACATCAACAATAAAAAAAAACATCAAAAATAAAAAAAAAACATCAACAATCAAAAAATCAAACAACAATCTGACAAAAAAAGGACTGTAAAAGGTGGTTAATATTTAACTGAATAATTTATTATTTGATTAAACTATTTTCGACTTTTTTCGATCGTTAAAAAAAGAATTGTTACGCAAACTTTGAAATTAAAAACGAATTGAAAACTAGAGAAATAACAGTATAAGAGAAGTCTTAAAAATAATTCTTGTGAGTATCAATAACAGTCTCTCGGGAGAAAACTTTTATTTCTGGAAGCTCGAAAAGTTCTTCTTAAAACTTGTCTTTTCATGTCATCGTCAAAAGTTTATTTATTTCCACGATGAAGCGATACAACGATCAACTGGTAATAAAACTAGGGACATAAAAAAATGCATTCATGATTTTTCTGAGTCAGAATAATTTTCGAACAGAAATGTTTGTCTTTTTATTTCATGTATTTGTGATCAGAATTTTATACTGTGTCTTTGTTATTCAATTCAATTATATATTTGTTATTCAATTATATCTTTGCGATTCAATTCAATTATACCTTTTTGATTCAATTCAATTGTATCTTTGTGATTCAATTCAGATTCAATTCAATTATACCTTTTTGATTCAATTCAATTGTATCTTTGTGATTCAATTCAATTATATATTTTTCATTCAATTCAATTGTATCTTTGTGATTCAATTCAATTTTATCTTTGTGATTCAATTCAATTACACGTTTTTGATTTAATTTAATTATATGTTTGTGTTTCAATTAAATTATACTTTTGTGATTCAATTAAATTATACCTTTTTGATTCAATTCAATTGTATCTTTGTGATTCAATTCAATTGCATCTTTGTGATGCAATTCAATTGTATCTTTGTGATTCAATTCAATTATACCTTTTTGATTCAATTCAATTGTATCTTCTTTGTGATTCAATTCAATTATATATTTTTCATTCAATTCAATTGTATCTTTGTGATTCAATTCAATTTTATCTTTGTAATGCAATTCAATTGTATCTTTGTGATGCAATTCAATTGTATCTTTGTGATTCAATTCAATTGCATCTTTGTGATTTAATTTAATTATATGATTGTGTTTCAATTCAATTATATTTTTGTGATTCAATTAAATTATACCTTTTTGATTCAATTTAATTATATGTTTGTGTTTCAATTAAATTATGCTTTTGTGATTCAATTAAATTATACCTTTTTGATTCAATTCAATTGTATCTTTGTGATTCAATTCAATTGTAACTTTGTGATTCAATACAATTGTATCTTTGTGATTCAATTCAATTGTAACTTTGTGATTCAATTCAATTGTAACTTTGTGATTCAATACAATTGTATCTTTGTGATTCAATTCAATTGCATCTTTGTGATTGAATTTAATTGTATCTTTGTGATTTAATTGAATTGTATCTTTATTATTCAATTAAATTATATTTTTGATAATTCTGAATTGATCAATTCTTTCCTTTTGATTTACTGATGTTAGTTTTTTGCATTTTCTATTCGAATTGATAGAATTAAAATTACCACTATAAGAAAATTACAAAAGTAAGTAAAATTGCAAGTAAATTAACTAATTTCCTACCTGGAAAAAATTCGCCTCAGACTATTAACATTCGAATAAATTTGAAATCGATTGAATTTTCAAATCGATTGAATTTTGAAAGCGATTGAATTTTGAAATCGATCCCAACATTTTGAATTTCATAATAAAATTATTTCCCTGCATACATTTTCATCAAAAAGATTGACCAAAAAAAAAAATAAAAAAAATTCTTCAATTATTTTCTACAAGACCAATTGCTATTTTACCCAATTGAGTTTAATTTTTCTGAACGTTTTGTCAATAAAGAAATACGCGGAATAAAGTGGAATAATAGCGGAAATAAAGAAACACGCAATAACATCAATCATAAATTCTCTGCTAAACATTTTCACGATTGAGTAAGATTTCTCTGTGTAATCAGAACCGGAAATGCCAATGAAGCGGATAATTTGGTTCACTCGACTGGTGGTGCTCTGTCTTCCGATTAAAGGAAGGAAGGAAGGAACTGACGAGCAGCGGAAGTGGAGAATGGACGATTGTCATAAGTACGACTGTGGCCAGAACGAAAAGGCGGTATAGAGTCGAGAGAGGACTGTGATCGAGGGAAGCGGAAGTTGTGATTTAAATCTACACGGGTAGCTCACTGTAAAGTTCATTAGATTTAAATATTTATGAGACTCAGAGGTAGAGTCTGTTTGAAATCTCAGGAGAACGACTTGGCTCTTTCTTCTCCTAAGAGAACGGCACTTCACAATGTGCACAGGAAAAAGTAGTCGAGCAGGAGAAAAGTCCTCTTTACTAAGGAGGCGCACATCCCGAGTCAGATTTACAGACTGGAATAGGACTTTTAAATATACGAACGTTTAGGGAGAATTTTTTTTTGCAATTGAAACTATCGGTTCTAAATTCAAGCGAGGATGTTAATAATGTGAAACTTGTCATATGTGACCACTGCGCACTTGTAACTATCATAAGCAACCACTGCGCATGTAAAACTTGCTACGTGTGACTACTGCGCACTTGTAACTATCATACGTGACTACTGCGCACTTGTAACTATCATAAGCAACCACTGCGCATGTAAAACTTGCCACGTGTGACTACTGCGCACTTGTAACTATCATACGTGACTACTGCGCACTTGCAACTATCATAAGTACCCACTGCGCATGCGTAACTTGTTTCATGTGACTACTGCGCATGTGTAACTTCTTTCGTGTGACTTCTCCGCATGTTTAACTATCACAAGTGACTTCTGCGCATATGTAACTATCATAAGTAACCACTGCGCATGTTTAACTTGTTTCATGTGACTACTGCGCATGTGTAACTTGTCACGTGTGACTTCTGCGCACGTGTAACTATCATGAGTAACCACTGCGCATGCGTAACTTCTTTCGTGTGACTTCTGCGCACGTGTAACTATCACACGTGACTTCTGCGCACATGTAACTACTACGCACATGCAACTACTGCGCATATGTATTAAAAAATTAAATAAATGTAAATCAATATAATTTCATAATAATAAAAAGTAATAATAAATATAATAAATAATAAATATAATATAAATATAATATAATATAAATATAATAAAAAATAAATAAATAAAAATAATAATAATAAAAGAAAATAAGAGGAACAATAACAAAAATAATAATTAGCCCGTTTGGATCGTAAAACTGTTTCGAATTCTGATTAATGTTGGGCTTTAAAAAAATTACGTTTATTTGAAATTTCCGACAAGTTGCTTTTTATTGAAAAAAACGTAAAGGAAAGGCTCATTATTAATTAAGCTTTTATTACTATTTCCGCAAAATTAATTTGCGCAGTGTTGGCGCTGTTATGAAAGCAGTTGAACTCGCTTGAGCGCGAATTATGACGCGAGGCAATGAAGAGTTATTTCAGAGGTTAATATTTAGTTGAGACGGAAAATCAATAACAGAGAGATTGATTAGTAAATGAATAAAAATATAATTACTACTAATCAATCTTGGCAAATAATAGCACTCTACAACGGAAATTTTCACTTTCAAAGTTTTTATTTTTAATTTTTAAAACTATTTTTTGTTGTGTTGTATTGTTTTTTTTGTTATTTTGTTTTTTTGTAGTTTTATTATTTTTTGTAGTTTTATTCTTTTTTTGGAGTTTCATTGTTTTTTTGTAGTTTTTTTTGTTTTTTTGTAGTTTCATTGTTTTTTGTAATTTTTTGTTTTTTTTTTGTAGTTTTATTGTTTTTTTGTAGTTTTTTGTTTTTTTTGCAGTTTTATTGTTTTGCTTCCTCAAGAGAAAGCTTTGTTTTTGTAGTTTTTTTGTTGTTTTATTTTTTGTCTTCTATTCCAGTGTTTTTAAAATATTTTCCTTATTGCTTTTGCTAAATATTTTTTCCAGACAAAGTCTGTTAACGTTTTCTTCTTTTTCGTGAAATCAAAATGAATGGTAAAAGTAAAATGAACAATGAAATTATCAACTTTCAAATTTACAGTCAACTCTACGACTAGTGCCGCAGATTGGCACAAATTTGCACAAATAAATAAATAAAAAAATTTGCTCAGTGGTTAGAGCATTCAACCGGCAATTGAAAGGTCCTGGGTTCGCCCCCAGCGCAGTTGATGTCCAAAATTTTTTCACAGTTTTTAATTTTTCAAATAAATAAAAAAAAAATAAAGAAAGAAAGGACGCTCGAGTGAGAACAAAAGAAAAGCGGCACTATTGGTAGAGTTTTTAGTGGCACTATTGGTAGAGTTTTAGTGGCACTAATCATAGAGTTGACTGCATTTTAATGGATTAAGAAAGCAACCAATTTTTTGAATTTGCATTTGCATATTCATTTGAAATTAAAATTGCATTTTCATTTGCAATTAAAATTGCATTTTCATTTGAAATTAAAATCAAAATTGCAAATGAACAGTAAAATGCCAAGATTTGCAACTCTTTTCTTGACGCCCCTAATTCAAAAAGAGTGGCAATTTTGGTGAAATGGAGAAAAGTAGACCGGAAATGTGTCTGATTTAGACTAGTGTTGGTGTTCAACGAATCGGATCAAATTGGAGATGCGAAGGAAAAGGAAAATGGAAGCACTTCGTACAGGTGGGTTTGAAAGTGGAATTGGAGTCCCTGGGGCAACAAGCCTAAGAGATCTATGGTTGATGTGGCTTGTGCCAGGAGAGAGGAGAGCAGCAGTGATAAAGATGAAAAGGGAAGAAAAACCGATCCGCATACGGGGATTGGCCAATGGCCTAGCTCCGATCTCTCCAATCTATAGCTGTTGATTTAGATGGCTCCCAAGTTTTATCCTCACGTCTGTCAGACTTTCCAGAACCCCTAAGGATCTCTGATACCCCTCCGTCCAACAGATTCTCCCATATACAGGATTCTGTTTGTTTTTAGGCTCAAATAATATCCCCCGAACAATAAAACATACGACAACTTTTTATGCTCCTAGGAATTCCATTTTTATTATTTTTTTGTTACTATACTTATACCTATACCAATACCTATACCTACACCAATAGCTATACCTATACTTATTTCTATACCTATTCCTATACCTATATCTATACCTACATCTATACCTATATCTATACCTATATCTATACCTATATCTATACCTATATCTATACCTATATCTATACCTATTCCTATACCTATATCTATAACTATATAATTATACCTATACTATATATATTTCTTCCTTAACTTTTTAAGGAAAAAACGGTTTTTTTTAACTTTTGGTTTGGAACTTTTGGACCATTCAAACTTTAACAAAAAACAATTTTTAACTAGGAATAACTTAATATTCCATGTAAAGACTATAATGCAGTTTATATTATAGTCAAACTAGATGGAAATTAAAAAAAAGTATATGCATATGAGCGTAACAGGGTTTCTAAACATTTTTATTCACAAAATTCCATGAGTTTTCCATGATTTCCATAAGAAAATAGAAAAATTGCATGATATTTTTAAACACATTTTTCAATTAAAAACTGAATTTTGCAATATTTTGTAGGATTTTAAATTACTTTTGAAATATTCAAAGATTTTTTAAAAATAATTTTCTATAGAATTTAAATTGCATACTAAAGATCATTATTTTTAATTTTAAAATTATTATTTTTAATTCATTATTTTTAATTTCAAGTATTTTGAAGTGTTTTTAAATATTTTAAATATTTTTTAAGTATTTTAAAGTAAAATAAAGGATTTTAAAGTATTTTTAATTATTTTAAAGGATTTTTAAGTAGCCTGAATTATTATATTACTTATAAAATATAAAAAACATAATATTGTTAAATCCTTTGAAATATTTTGAAGTATTTTAAAATAATTCGGAGTATTGGGAAGGAATTGGAAATATTTTGAAGTATTGAGTTGTATTTTTAAATATTTTGGAGAATTTTTAAATATTTTCAAGTATTTTGAAGTATTTTAAAATAATATACAAGATATTAAAGTGTTTTAAAATATTTTGGAGTTTTGGGAAAAAATGGGAAATATTTTGAAGTATTGGGATGTATTTTTAAATATTTTGGGGAATTGTTAAATATTTTCAAGTATTTTAAAGTAATTAAAAGGAATTTGAAGTATTTTAATTTAATTAAAAGAAATTTGAAGGATTTTAAAGTAATTTTAAGTGTTGCTAAATATTTTAAAGTATTTGAAAATATTTTCGAGTATTCGAAAGTCTTTGGCAATATTTTGAAGTATTTTTAAATATTCTGAAGAATTCTTAAGTAGTCTTAATTATTAAAGTACTTTGCAATAGTTTGAAGTCCTTTAAAGTATATTAAAGTAATATAAAAGATTGTGTACTATTTTTAAATATTTTCAGTATATTTGAATATTTTCAAGTATTTTAAAATATTTTCAAGTACTCGGAAGAGTTTATAATTATTTTGAAGCATTTTTAAATATTTCGTAGGATTTTTAAGTATTCTGAATTATTATAATACTTTTAAAATAATTCAAAACACATATTTTTAAATACTTTGAAGTAGTTTATAGTAATATAAAGAATTTTTTAAGTATCTTGAAGTAATTTTAGGTATATTTAAATATTTTGAAGTATTTTACATTTTTTTGAAGTATTCAGAAGTGTTTGGAAATATTTTGAAGTATTGGGAAGTATTTGGAAATAATTTAAAGTATTTTAAGTATTAATAGTATTTTGGAGAATTTAATAATATTTTGAAGTATTCTGAAGTATTTTAATACTTTTCAAATATTTAAGAACTAATATTTTTAAATCTGTTTATACTTTAATTTTATTTCTTTATTTACTTTATTTAATACTTCAAATTCTATTATTTTCAAATGCTTTGAAATATTTTTAGGTATTAAAAAGTATTTTAAAGTAGTATAAGATAATTTTGAAGTATTTTGATATAATTTTCAATATTTTGAAGTATATTAAAATACTTTGAAATTTGGGTTGTATTTGGAAACATTTTTAAATAATTTTAAGGATTTTCAAATGTTTAAAGACTTTTTAAGTATTTTTAAGTATTTTTAAGTATTTTTAAGTATTTTTAAGTATTTTTAAGTATTTTAAAGTATTTTGAAGTATTTTGAAGTAGTCTGATGTATTATAATATCCACTTTTAAAATATTAAAAAAAATTATTATTTTAAAATCTCTTTATACTTTATTTAATACTTAAAATACTAATATTTTTAAAACCCTTTGAAATATGTTGAAGTCTTAAAGTATTTTTAAGTGTTTTCAAATATTTTGAATTATTTTAAATATTATGAAGTATCGGGAAGTATTTGGAAATATTTTCAAGTAATTTTAAGCATTTTGAAATATTTTGAAGTATTTTGATGTATTTTGAAGTAGTCTGAAGTACTTTGAAGTAGTCTGAAGTATTTTAAAGTAGTCTGAAGTATTTTAAAGTAATTTCAAGTATTTTGAAATATTTTAAAGAATTTTCAAGTATTTTGAAATATTTTGAAGTATTTTGAGGAACTTTAAAGTATTTCAAAGTACTTTAAAATAATCTAAACTATTTTGCAATACTTTAAAGTAATTTTAAGTCACATCTCTATCCTCAAATCCAGAAAATTAATTCCAACACAGATTCCTGTCGTTATATTTTCCATTTCGTACATTCTCATCAATAACAAAAAGCTATTAAACTCATGCAATTTTTTTGTTCTCCTTCGTATACAGAAACAATCAAGAGCAGTATTTATCATAAAAATTTAACGAAAGACGATCTAATAATTGACAAGGGACATAATGATATTAAATCGAAATGCAGAAGGTAATAATTCTGAGCAAGGGAGCAGTTTAGGAAATGTTATATTGTCCTTGAGAGTTGGGCAAAACTTTAGTTAATTTGGTGCTCTGCCATACGATATATCTTTGGGTGTTGGTCGTTATCTCGTTATAGTGCGCTAAACTCGAGTGGAGGTTAAGGTTCACAGGAACCACAACATTGAGCAAGGGACGAATGTGGAGGTTGCAAGTGGCACCACGAGTTTACGTCCATCGAACATCCAAATATTCTGCGGGCGTAGAGAGAGAGTTGTGAAACGCTTCGTCATGATAAATCTCACGTCCTTGGATAGAACATACGCTTCTTTTGCCCGGATTTCACGCTCCATCGACACCCGCCAAAAGGGACCAAATATTTCTCGTAAATACATGACTCTCCAATACTCGTTTCGTATAATATTTCTCCCGAGATTTTTCACCCCTTGACACTCCCATATTTTACGACTCCAGGCAAATAACATTTTTTTCACCACAAATTTACAAGGATTGCAATTTTTCTTTCTTTTACAAAATTTACCCAATATTTCCGTTAATTTTGCATCCTTATATAGAGGAAGCATTGTAATTTAATTTCTTTATTATTTTATTTTAATTTTAATTTTTCGTCCGTTTAAGACTATTTGAAAAATGGGACTTGAATGGTCTTGAATGATCTTGAATTATATCAGTAAGGAAAATTTCCAATCAGTAGAAAAAGTCAGCACAGAGAGACCGATTCAATAAAAGAGATTTTAGCAGTAGAAGAAGCAGACCTGGTCAGACTAATATAACAAAGTACTGATTTTTTACATTGGTCTGATCATGTCTGCTTTTTCTTCTGACAATTTAAAATCTCCTTTATTGAGTTGGTCTCACTGTACTGGCTTTTTCTACTGTCTGATTTGAAATCTGTATTTGTGAATATTATAATGCTCATTAGTACAAGCGACGATTCTCATTATTGCTTTTATCATTATTTTTATTATTATTTTTATTTAATTATTTTATTTATGTATTATTTTGTTTATTTCTTATTTTATTTCTTTCTTATTAAATTCATTTGTTATTTTATATATTTGTTATTTTATTTATTTTTGCTTCCTTATAGAGGAAGCATTGTAATCGTGACAATTTTCGATTTTCTAAAAATAGTCTAAATCAACTCAATTTCATCCAAAAAGCA
>WNHD01002483.1:0-14871 GCA_011057455.1 Ganaspis sp. Gsp50 | reverse complement strand
CAAGTTATTTACACATTATTAATTGACAATTAAAGTACAATAGTATTAAATAATAATTATTAATACTATAGTATTAATAATTATTATATATAAATATATTTTAAGTGAATTTTTGTGTTGGTACCTTAAATGTCAATTAACGATGTGTAAATCATTTGTGGCCTTTGGTCACTGGACCAAAGGCCACAAGTTATTTACACATTATTAATTGACAATTATAGTACAATAGTGTTAAATAATTATAATTATTATTATTATTCATGCATATTTGTTTTAGGACCGTAATTGTCAATTGAAAATGTGTAAATCATTTGTGGCCTTTGGTCACTGGACCAAAGGCCACAAGTTATTTACACGTTCTTAATTGATAATTAAAGTGCAATAGTATATTAAATAATAATTATTGATACTATTTTAAATGTATGTTTGTTTTAGTACCTTAATTGTGACTTTAGAATTTAATAGCGTTGCATTGAAAAGTGACATAATTTTTTTCCTGTGTGAACATAATCGTTTTTTAAAAAATGGTAGTTTTATACATTATAATAAAATTGTTTAATATGAATGTAAAGTGCTTACAAACGTTTATACTCTATATTTAAAAAAGAAAAAAAATTCTGTATTGGAAGAGAAAAAACCATAAATTTACATAAATTCAAGTAAAGGTAGTTTTATTTTAAAAAATTTTAATATAAAAATTTTGCAATCACATATTTACAAAAATAACTTTTACAATATTGTTTTAATAGTTTATAAACTAAACATCTAATGGACGTTTTAGGCATGACATTCTTAAGTCAACAATGACACTTTAAATGTTTATTTATCGATAAATTAATCGAAAATTGAATACCAACCATAAGTTGTAGAATATGATAAAATTTACAAATATACATGTGTAATCTTTGCAATCTCAATTCGATTTTTCTCGAAAAATATTTTATCTACATGTCACGAGAGTGCAATGAAATTCAATTGTTTATACAATTTTTTAAATAATAATTATTATAATTTTTCCCTTCTAAATCTGAATTAATAAAAGATCAGTCAATATTTGAAATTAGTGAAAATTTTTACTAATTTTTTGTGGGATTTCACTTTCTAAAATAGTTTTTTCATTCTAAGAATTATTTTTTTCAGTGAAAACTGATTAATATTAGCATAAATTTTCAATAATTTAGAATTAGATTTAAAGAATTCAGATTTAAAAAGCAGTCATTGCTTTTGTAAATGTGGAATTAAAATTTTTATCGACATTCTATACAAATTCATAATAATTTAAAGAATATTTTTTTTATAATTTTAAGTTAATATTTTTGAAACAATAAATTAAAATCAAAATAATAGAAATAAATATTTATTATGCGTTTAAAATAGAATATAGAAGCAGAAAAAAGACTAATGAATTTATGAATGAAATTGCACTTTTTCGACATTGACGTACAAAAATTGACTAAAATAACTAGTTTCTCTATAACTCTAGTTGAATACCGACTAATAAATGATTGAATTAATACAAATTCAACAATTATTTTCTCAAGTTTCATGCTCTGTACACTTATTTATCTGACTACTTTAACTCTTTCACTGCTGACTTTTAATTTAAACATGACATTTAAGCATTAAATCTCAACAGGAGTGAAAGCGCTTTTTTTTAAAAAAAACTATTATAAATAATACCAAGTATATTTACGTTCGTATCGATTGTGCACTTGAGCAATAGGACGAACCTTAATTAATACAGAAATTACAAATACCGTAACCTATACCTAAATAATACATCTAGACGAGTTGTACTTCGAATTTCATTTCTATATAAAAGTTCGAGGTAAGAAGTACAAACTGAATTTCATACAACAGTTTTAAAACGTGCTAGGTTTCCAGCAAAAAATTCTTAAGTTATCTAGCTTAGACTTCAGGGCAAGGAGTAACAAGAATCTTTAATAAAGTCAAACTAAATTAATCTCAAAAATACACGAGTATTTTCTTTTTGTTTTTTCTTATGTCAAACCCTATTTACATTTTGGTTAAAATTTGTTATTCCCTAAATCAGACATACTAATTTTATACTCATTCAATAGAGAAAATTCTTTTACAGATTTAAGATTTACTAAAATCTAATGAAAAAATACTTATTTGTAATAGAAAAGTATTACCGGTAAAAATCAGTTCCATCTGTAATAGAAAAGAACTAATTTAATTTTGATATACTGGTCATATAATAACAATAATAATAATTATTATCATTATTATAATCATATAGTAATAATTAATAAATAACTACTAATTTAAATATTCAAAGTCCAATTAAATCAATTTTGATTAGATAAAGTAGTAGTTTTCTACTAAAATTTGGTAATTTTCTCCTAAAAATTTGTAAATCTTTTGTAATCGGTATAAATGACTTTTCGCTATTGAATTAGTCAAAAATTACTAATTCAGATTTAGAAAATACGAACTATTTTTTTAAACACGCAATAATTGCACAGAAAAAACAAAATGATTACTTTCAAGATGAACTTAAATTTTTACAGGCATATGCTTGTGGAATTCTAAATTATCTTGAAATTTAACAGATGATGTATTGAAAAATAACATTTTGTTTTTTCTGTGTGCAAAAATGGATTCCAAAAATTACTAAATTTGTGTAAAATTCAATTGTTCTAAATCACAAATGAGTAGACAAGTAAATATTATAATAGAGAGCTAATTTTAGGGATAAATTACCCTGGTCGTTCTAGAAGTAAATTTTTTAGACCTTTGGGATTTTTCCCTCGTAAATTCATACAAAAATATATTTTTTATTTTGAGTTCCATCACACACTAGTCATATTTTTAGTTGTTCCTTATACAATTGGTAAAATTTAGCTTATGTTTACTTATTCGCGAATCAATCCACTGAGTCGTTGGCATATTTTTTTTAACAATTTTGAAAACACATTTATTTATTTCTTAACTCTGCAGAATCAGTTTGTTATCTTTTGTTTAATATTTTTAATTGGATGTAAAATATTAAATGCTGAAATAGTAATTATTTACTAATTCAACAGTATAAAGTCGTTTACCGATTGAAATAGTAAAGATTTACTAATGTTTAGAAAAAAAATCACTAATGTTTAAAAAAAAATTGCTAATTTTTAGTAGAAAAATACTAATTTTATTAGCCAATTACTACTAATTGAAATATGTAAAATTTGACTGTTTCAATTGGTAGTTATTTATTCATAAAATTGGTATTTTTCTATTAAAAATTACTATTTTTTCGCTAAAAATTAATAAATATTTACTATTTCAATCGGTAAACGACCTTTCGCTATTGAATTAGTAGAAAATTACTCATTCCGTTTTGGAGAGTGTGAACAATTTTTAAGGATATACATTTACTTTTACATTCACATTGAGTTTCATTTTTAAAAAATATGCCTGGAGAATATCATTTTCGCTAGATTCAGTGTTATATTTTCAATTTCGAATTTAAACATTTTTCCAAAAAATATGAGCAATTAACAATTTAACGAATAAACGAAAAATTGCTGGCTATGTTTATTTGTTAAAAGTCAGTGAATTTCTCATAATTGAATAGAAAAAAAAAGGAATAGACAAATTCCTCATAATTGTAACAGTCTGACTTTTAGAACGATTCGGTTGCTTATAATTAATTCTCGATGAACCAAATTATTCGCGTTTTATCTTGAGCGTTAGAAGTTCGTACTTTCTTTAAATATTGACATACACAATTTGAAACTAATCAGCGTATAAAATATTGTACGATCTTCAGAGATAAAGCGGTTATTAAAGATTCATCAAACTTGCAGAATTTTAAACGTTGTTTTAAGTCGATACGACTCGTCGATCTGATCTGTGCAATACTGATCAGCAGTTCACATTAATTTCATTAAATGTGAATCCGTGTACGAACAGATGAGAATTATGGCAAAGCTTAGAAAACGAACAGGCTGTTAAAAAACGGAGCCATAGAATAAAATATATAAATATCTTACAACTAACAGTTTTCAGGATTTACGATTTACAAAACAACAATATACTTTTGTATATTGTTACAGGGAAAAAAAGGAATGGTTGTGGCAACCATTTATATTGATAAATACGTCCCATCCATATTATATGGTTGTACCAACTTTTGATATGGTTATACCAACTATTGACATAGATATGTCAACCATAGATATGGATATGTCAACCGTATGTATGGATGGGGCGTATTTATCATTATAAATGGTTGCCACATCCATGCCATTTTTTCCGTGTACATGAAAATGTGTCTCTTCCTCGTGAGAAAACAAATTGAAAATGTCTATCGAGTTCTAAAGCGACTTGTTGGTCACCAGAAAATTCTCACAGTGCACTCTGGATTTCTGTAGTCGTGCCTACAACTCTGAGTTGACTCATCAAAGTGAGTTCCTTGCTCGCAAACGAATTTGAAGTCAAGCACTTGCGTCGACGTGAATCCTGGCGAGCAGTAGTGAAACAATCTGCAGTCCCGTTTATCCCCATAGAAGCGATACATTTCCTTCCCGAGGCAATTGAATCCTTGATGGGGACCATTTGGATTCGTGGGTTCTTTCTTTGTTCGCTTGGAAGGTTTCTGCAGTGTAGAGGTTCTAAGGAGAGTTATTCCTGGTTTTGTTGACTCAGAATTAGGCTCTAGGTTATCTGATTTTGAAGGTTTCACTGAAGTACCTCTGTTGGAAGTCGTTTGTTTTTCCACTGGTTTCACAGTTTTTGTTGCTTGATCATTTTTTACCTGTTCAGCCGAAGATGCGATTGTCGATAGTCTGGAGAGTAGGTATGGATAAATTGTGGAATTCTCTATTTTCGAGGAGGTTGAAGATTCGCCTTCTTCTGTATTCTCTGGTACTTTGTTCGTGTCTTTTTTGAAAACTTTCGGTTCCTTTTCCGCTTCAACTGCTTCTTGATTCTTCTCATTCTGTTGGCTTATAGAAATTTCTTGTTTGCTTGTTTCAACTTCCTTGTTCCTTTTGTTTGCCTCAGCTGCGTGTTTATTTTCGTTCGTCTCATCTTGTTTCTTTATATCATATTTGTGTTTATTTTCGTTTATCTCAGCTTCGTGTTCATTTTTGTTAATATCTTCCTCGTGTTTATTTTTGCTTGATTCACCTTCGTATTTGTTCATCTCTTCTTGTGTTTTTACTTCACCTATCTCGCCTTCGTGTTTGTTTATCTCACCTTCTTGTTTATTTATATCACCTTCGTGTTTGTTTATATCACCTTCGTGTTTGTTTATATCACCTTCGTGTTTGTTTATCTCACCTTCGTGTTTGTTTATATTACCTTCGTGTTTGTTCATATCACCTTCGTGTTTGTTTATCTCACCTTCGTGTTTGTTTATCTCTCCTTCGTGTTTGCTTATCTCGCCTTCGTATTTATCTATCTCACCTTCGTGTCTATTTATCTCGTCTTCGTGTCTATTTGTCTCACCTTCGTGTTTACTTTTCTTCACTTTATGCTTGTTCAGCTCATCTTCATTTTTATTCATTTCAAACTGCTTGTTCTGAATCGTCTCTTCGACTATCTTTTCATTATCTTCATTTTCGTGTTTCCTTTTGTTTACACCATCGTTATGCTTCTTTCTATTTCTCCCGTTGCCGTGTTTGGTGTCACCTCTTTTCTGTCCGTCTCTATTCTTTCCTCTTCCTATTTTATTCTCCGCCTTGTCTCTTTCGTAATCAAAAACTGCGGGAGCTGTTTCTGATACAGTTTCTATATTGTCTTTCATTTCTTGGATTTTTGAAGTTTCTGATGTCGCTGAGGGCTCTAAGGTTACTTCTAAGAGATCCTTCTCATATTCCAAAGTCGAAGATAAAATGCTTTCAATTATCGTCTTTCTTGCTTCTAACAATTTTTTTCTAATCGTCGGTTTCGGGGCAAGCTCGTTGTAAGATTTCGGAGGCTTCGCGGGTCGTGGGTGTACAAGGGAGATTCTTCTTTTGATTACCACGGGAACTGGAGTAGTGGTGGGTGGAATGTACAAGTAACTTCTTCTGCCTGTTAAGGGTTTAAACAATTTTGGAGGTGTTGTTCGTGCTGTGGGTCTTGTTGTAGATCTTGTAGCTCTAGTCGTTGGTTTAGGGGTGGAAGTAGCTGCTGTAGTTGTTTCCTGATCTACCTTTGTTTCAGTATGTTTATTTCTTTCCGTCTTGGTTTGTTTTAAATTCTCGTCCAGTTCGTCCTCTTTGTATTTATCGCTTGTTCCTTTTGTCTCGTGTTGCACAAAGTCTTTGTAATCAACATTTTGTTCTCGCATTTCAGTCGATTTTTGTCTCACTGATTTATTTTTGTTTGTCCCCTTCTTTCGATTTTCGTAATTTTGCGACTCGTAATTGTCATCAATGTAATCTTGCATATCTTTTATTGAACTTTGCTTTTGGTCTTTCATTGGATTTTCTTTATAAGACAATGTTGTTTCGTCCATTCGTTCTTCCCGTGGCAATTCATCTGTAAATTTCAAAACTCCTTCGGTCTTTGCTTCGGGATCCAACTCATATGTTGTTTTTCCTGTTCCTTTTTCAGTCGTTTGAAAAACGGATGTTATGTCTTCAGTGAAAGACGTTACATCTCCGATAGATGTTTTGTTGATGGTTGAAGTTTTATCATTAGAGAGTTGCGATTTATCAGTTGGATGTAGTTTATTATTAGTGGGGTATACTTTATCATTAGTAGATTGTACTTTATCACCAGAAGGATGTATTTTATCGTCAGTGGGATGTACTTTCTCATCAGTAGGATGTATTTTATCATCAGTAGGTGGAATTATGTCAGTAAATGTTCCATCTTCAGTGGATGTCACATCGTCAGTAGATGTTACGTCTTCAGCAGATGTTACATCATCAGCAGATGTTACATCATCAGCAGATGTTACATCATC
Organism: Ganaspis sp. Gsp50; assembly: GCA_011057455.1. Taxonomy (NCBI): domain Eukaryota; kingdom Metazoa; phylum Arthropoda; class Insecta; order Hymenoptera; family Figitidae; genus Ganaspis; species Ganaspis sp. Gsp50. Next base: position 7,964 of record WNHD01002483.1, on the reverse strand, counting down.
AGCAGATCTTACATCATCAGCAGATGTTACATCTTCAGCAGACGTTACTTCTTCTGTCGTGAGCTCTTCTACCGATGTCGTCACATCACGATTCTTAGAGTCTTCCGTATAATCTTCATCAATTATTTCTGTTTGTGAATCATCGGTAAGTTCCTTAGAATTCGCATAATCCACAGACCAGTCTGAACCATCTTCGCGACTGGATAAGGTTGATGCTTCTCGAGAATCGTAATCGAAATCCTCATCTCTAAATCGTCTACCTTTGTCTCGTCTGTTACTGGATCTCCGAGGAGGATCTTCGTATTTCAGTCCTTTATTTCTTCGCCCTTTGGTCCTTTGGTTTCTCTCCTGCTCGAGATCATCTTCGTAAAAATCATCATCCGCAGATGTGCTTTTAAGCTCTTCTGAATAATAATCTTCACTTGGGTATTCTTCTGATTCTGGTAAAATAGGCTTATTTCTTCTTCTCTCTTGATAGACTCTTCCTCTGTTCCTGTCAAGATCAGTCTTTCTGTCTCGAGAAGAAGTTCGGCGACTAGAAGAGCTTCTCGGAAGATAATCGGTTCCATAATCATCTAATCTACTTCTGCTTTGAGAATAAGTTTTCCTTCTTTTGCTATTCTGTTTCCGTCGTTCTACTCTAGGCTCTTCTTCATAATCCTCGAAATCCACATCGTCGGAGTAATCTGAATCCGGGAGAGGTCTGTTTCTAACTATATTTTTGCGTCTAGATTTATTAGATACGCGTACTTCGATTTCTTCTTCGTAATGTTTTCGTCTTCCAGATTTTGAGGGCCTTTCTTCTGGATATTCGAAACTTTCTGAAGATTTTGGTTTCTTACGGTTCGATGATGATTTTGTTTCTAGTAACTCACCGGATTCTTTTTTCAAAGCCGCATTAGGTTGATCTTTGGTTGCAAATTTTCCTGATTCAGATTTAGGATTCACGTCAATATTTTCAAGAACCGGTGCAGGGATTTCTATCGTGTCGAATGAATCTTTTAAGTTTGAAATTGGTTTTAAGTCTAAGACTTCCGTGTATTTTTTGTTATCTTCGTTATTATTATTAATAGCTAATGTGTCGTGAAGATTTCTATTTGACGTTTTCTTATTGTTATTAATTTTTCGTGAAATTGTAGTTACTTCAACCTTTGGAGTTTTAGTAGTTACTTCAATTTTTGGTATTTTACTGGTTCTTTCAAGTTTCGGATCAGCTCTTGGAGTCTTGCTTGTTATTTCTACTGTCGGTGTTGAAAATGTGACAATTTCTGGAGTTTTTCTAGTTGGAATTTTTCTAGTGGTAGGTATTTCAGTTCTTGGAATTTCGGTAGTTGTAACTTTCTCAACTTTTGGAATTTTAGTTGTAGTTATTTCAACTTTTGGAATTTTGCTAGTTGTAGTTATTTCAATTTTTGGAATTTTGCTAGTTGTAGTTATTTCAACTTTTGGAATTTTGATAGTCGTTGTTTCAACTATTGGAGCTTTAGCAGTTGTGAAAATTTCTTCTTGGTACAATTCATCTGGATCGTAAACATACTCTTCTATTTCTGGTTCTTCGGTAGTAGTAGTTTTAATTGTAGTAATTGCAGACTGAACATTTTCATCTTTATGATTCTTATTAGAAAGCTCTTCCTCGTTATCATAATACTCAATCTCCAATGTTTTGGGTTCAACAGCTGCTGCTTTTGCATTTCCGGAAGGATTGTTCTTTAAACGATCATTGGGAATTTCTTCCTGATTATCGTAATATTCAATCTCGGAGTTTTTAAAGTTAAAAGCAGCAGTTGTAGAAGTTTCTAAATTTACTTTATCTGTCTGATGATCACTGGAAATAACAAAACTATCGTCATATTCACTTTCTGCGTACCTTCTATTTACTATCGGATTAATGTCCTTAGATGTCTTTTTATCCTTCGACTCTACATTGTACGTTGCTGGGGCTTCATGATTAATTCTTGTTATATGCGATTTTTCCGTGTCTTTAGTATTAATCGATGATTTTACATCTTCATCTAAATATTCCACCTGGTCATTTCCAAAATTTCGAGCAAGTTCCTCTGGACTCAATTTAGTCTGAAACGGACTCGGCTCACTCAATTTTTCATAATCTTCTGTATCATCGAAATCAATTGCAAAAAATATGTTCTTTAGCTTTCTCAAACTTTTAACAATTGAGGATACTTCAGTGTCATTAGATTTATCTTCTTTTGGTTTTTGCAAATAGCGACTCTTTGGAGCCTCTCGTTTATGTCGGTGAAAAATTATTCTCCTGTTCGGCGATCTGGAAGATCTACTGCTGACAACGATTCTTTGATTGCTGTGAATCTTTGGTACGTCTCGATAGAAGGGATCGAAGGATTCGTCACCTTCTTTGTAATCGTCATAACTCGAGGGAATAGTCGGGAGTGGAAGCGTTATTAATTGACTCGTGTTGAGAGGACGACCAGATTCATCACTGACACTCGCCTTGGCAGTGACGATCACCCTAGATTGAGACGGTAAAAGAGGAGGGGGATTCTGGACAATTTTTTGAATATCCGGTGGAGACAAATTAATTGTTACTTGACGAGGCTTTAGATTTGGTATGGCTGGTAAAGCTGGCACGTGAATATGTTGCTGCACTATTCGCTGATTCGATGATTTTTGCGGCTTCGATGATGTTCTAGAGGTTGGATAGAATGTTCTCGAAGTCGACTGTATCGTCGATTGCGTAGGCAGGAAATTTACAGATATCCTATGGTGTTGCGATGTCTGACTCGATTTGGTCTGAATCACTGATCTGGACGGCTGTTGCTGAGGAACTGGAGATATCGTCAACTTCGAAACCTGAAAGAAATATAATTTTGATTGTTACCTTCGTGATGTTAAATAAAATTTTGTTTACTTAAGTAATTAAATTTGTGTTTTGGATTTTTTTTCTGGGCTTTGATTATGTAATTCGAATTTCCCTGACTTTCAATTTTTTTTGTTTTTTTACAAAAAATAAAAAAATTGAAGGATTGTATGATTGAAGGATTGATTATGCAATTCGAAATTCCCTGACTTTCAATTTTTTTTGTTTTTTTTACAAAAAATTAAAAAAGTGAAGGTGAGGGGGATTCGAATTACATAATCGTACTCCTGGGTATGTTTATTGTGTTTCTTTAAATTCATAAAGTTCCTTTAAATTTATTGTGTTTCTTTCTTTTGTCTAAACTTTTAAGAAAACTCACTTTTCCTTTATTCGTTGACTGCAGAGGTTCCAGTCTCCTTCTTTCCTCGTGTTCAACTTGTTGAATTTGCTCTTCCTGCTCGTCGTGTTCATCACGTTCATCGTGATCATCGTGATCATCACGGTCATCATGTTCGTCTTGTTCGTCTTCATTGTCCTGATACTCTGGAGTTTCCCTAGGATTATTGCTATGTACGGAGTACTGCTCGGTGGTGCTGACAATCCCATGATTGTGGAAAATGGGATTGATTATGCCATTGGGATTGTTTAATAAGGTCTGAATAGTTGATGACGTGTGGAATAAAGGAGTTACTGTGGAAGGCTCGTTGTGTATGATTTGAGGACCTGGAGTTGAACTGTATCTGATTTGATGTATCTGAGGAGCGGGAGTAGTAGAACTTACGCCCTGATTACTAAAAAGTTGATACGAGGTCGCCTGATTGTTATTTCGCTCGTCGTTATGGAAAATGTATTGGTGATGATATCCGCCATTTTTGTCGTCGTAAATGGACTTGGGAGGATTCGATTGCACAGGCGGGAACGCTGGCTGGGGTTGATAGACTTGTGGATATCCTGTTGAATGTTGATAATTGTTGCTAGAAGGTGTCGTGGAAGATTGACTAGGTCTTGAGGTCGTTGTGGTTGTTGTGGTTGTACTAATTGGTCTCGATGATGATGTTCGATGCTGATGATCCTCTAGTGACTCTGGCGGTAGATCATCGTCTTCTCCTTCGTGCAAACTATTCGAATGCAAAAAGTATTATTAGGTTTTTGCATTTTGCGTTATTTAGTCAATTTATTGCAATCATTAGTTCTAATTATAAGTTAGTTTAACAATTTTTTTTCAATATCTTTATATATTTTTATTATAAGTTAGTTTGTTAATAATTTAACTTACTGTGTATTATAATTAGGTATATAATTCAATAAAAAAGGAATATAATATGAAAATTTCAATGAAAAATATGTAATAGAAAATGCAATAAAAGTATGCAATAGAAAATGCAATAGAAAATGCAATAAAAGTATGCAATAGAAAATGTAATAAAAGTATGCAATAGAAAATGTAATAAAAGTATACAATAGAAAATGTAATAAAAGTATGCAATAGAAAATGCAATAATAAGAATAAAAATTGATGGGAATAGAAAATAAGATTAGGGTTTTTGAAATTTGTTTCTCTTTATAAAACGAAGATGTTTCATTAATGAATTTAAATAGATGGGAGTTATTATCAGGTGCAGGGGCATATTAATAAATAATCTTGCTGAAGCTGCGAAGGAAATATGAGCTTCCAGGCATTTAATTATTAATGCAAACTCGGAATGCACGGTAGATAATGGTGTAGTTAATCTTGCGAAGCCAATTTATTTATGGAGTAAATTAGTGCCAGGATATTCCCGAGTAGATATTTGATAACTTTTGTGCGGGTGTAAGGCAAACATTCACGCCTAGAGGATTTAAAGCGCATATAAGATATATTAAATCTTGGACTATAGAACGAGTAAAATTCTTATGAAAATTAACTGGTATGCTAAATGAAAGGTATTTGGTGTCTCCGGTCCTTGCGAAATCACGATAGGGGTGAATGTCCACTCGTACAAATTCAGTCTAATTACTGATTGACTAATCACGGCACAACTAGTCTGCTTTTTAAATATTCAGATTTTACGCGTTCTTCGTAATTATAATCTTAAAATTTAAATATCTCCTGAGCAAGATTGTTCAAGTTATTTTGAACTTTACTTAGTACTGTACTATTTTACTTAGTATGCAACCAAGTTGTTGGCTATTTGAAAACAGTTTTGGTGCCAGGATAACTTTAACGTAAAAGCGAGCATAAAAGTTAAAAAATGCTGAAAATGGTTTCTGTTCATTTTGGAATTTGGTTCTTATTTTCATTTTTGATCCTGGGAATGGTTATTTTCTTTTTAAATTTTGGAATGAATGGTTATTTTTTTTTGATTTTGGAATGAATGGTTATTTCTTTTTTATTTTGGAATGAATGGTTATTTTCTTTTTGGAGGTTGATGATTCAGAATTTAGGATTAGCTGGATTCAGATCTAGGATTAGCTGGGGACATGACAAGTGATCAGAAGGTAGATAGATAATTGTTGTCAAGAGAGGAGAGTTTTTAGTCACGAGTTGGGGAATTTTTAATAATTACAATATTATGGAGAATGTATACGTGCCTGAGGGTCACGGCATTGTTTCCATAGAGTTCCAGATTCAGGTTGTAGAATCTTTCGCTCTTGCTGCAGTCGACCTCGTCGACCCTTTCGCAGACTCTTGTCTCCTGGTCGAATACGGTGCCGTTCAGACAAAGGAACTTTATGTCCATTATTTCATCTGCAATCAAGTCTCAGGATAAAGGAGACATCGTTATTCGGAAAGTCTTTCATGCGAGGCAGTTTCATGCATTTGTTAAAATTTTAGATATTATTATTCAGTAAGTCGTGATTAGGTGAGATGTGAAGAATTATAGAAAGTGTGCGATGCATAGATATGTCAGTGACATGTGCATGTAGAGATAGAATGTGCTCTGTGTAGAGATAAGTAGAATGTGCTATAAGTGTCATTATAAAAAGTTCAACCATGTCTAATATTTCAAGTTTGTCATGTAACGATTACCAAAAAGTTGACAAACTTTTAAAATACCCAAATTTAAATTTCAAGAGTAATATATCTTTCTTTAGACTATCTGAATGATTCTTTAGGTTATCGGAATGATTCTTTAGAACATCTGAATGTTTCTTTATAGAACATCTGAATGATTCTTTATAGAACATCGGAATGATTCTTTAGAACATCTGAATGATTCTTTATAGAACATCTGAATGATTCTTTTGAACATCTAAATGGTTCTTTAGACTATCGGAATGATTTTTTGTAGACTACCTGAATGGTTCTTTAGACTATTGGTTGAATGATTACAAATTTCTCTTTTGAAACTTTACAACTAAATTTCCCAACGACGGTAGTTTTAATACCTACTTCTAATTAATTAAAGATAATTAAAAATAACAAACAAAGCATCATTCTGAGAAAAATTAATGAGATAGCTCGAGAGAAAAGTTCAAAGAGGCATCAATGTATAATATTTCAAATGTTAATCAGATTAATGAGTAAAACTACAATAGATAAATAAACCGTGATCGAGTATTACTAACCTAATAGTTCAGAAAATTAACAAATTACATAATAAAGTACAAGAGATTATCTATGTTAATTACTTAACCTTACAGTTAACGTATAATGTATGCGAATAAGAAATAATATAAATGTTTGAAAATATAGTCATAAACTAATAAATCTCTTTTAATTAAATTTCAATTTTAAAATAAATTTGAATGTTGAAAATGAATTTGAATGTTTAATTTAATTAATGTACATTTAATAGTTGATTGGAAATTAAATGAATAAAATGATGATCAGGTTACTTGGTACATTTTGCAATTATTTTTATTGATTTATTATTTGTAGTTAATCAAAAAACTATTTGAAATATCTCACCATGATTCTCTAAACTTTTAGTTTTTATTGCAGAAAAATAATTAAGTTGATTATACACGTTGATTATATTACAGTCTTAAAGGTTGAGGTCATAAGTCATACTATATCAAATTAAATTTTTGTAAACATGTGTTTTGCTCATGTAAATATTCTATTGAATAAACTAAATTAATCCCACTAATGATGCTGAATTGAAGGCATACATTTCTCAACATGAGGACTAAATTATGCTATTTTCTCTCAGTATATTGCAACAGTTGGCTCATCAAAGTTCATTTTTCACTGCAAAGTAACATTAGCCTCCTTATTTGTGTATCTATATATGTGTCTTGTACACATGCATGTTCGTACAGACATTGCAAATTTATTTGCAACCATGTGTACGTTCGTGCCCCTCAAGAAGTTCAGGTGTCAGTCTCAATCGTACGGCATATAACATGTCGATCGTCCCGAGGATGAAAATGTGCCTTTTATGCCTATAAATACTCTGACCGCAGCAAACTAAAGTGCTGCAAGAACACCTGCAGTTTACATCAAAAATGAAAAGGAGTAAACAATCCCCGATTTCAGGCAATCGTCTAATAGTTTCCAAGATCATACGTAACTGCAATGATTTGTAGGCCATCTGCAAGAACTTTATAGTTTTTGAGAGGAGATTTACTTTGATCTTATCTGAAGTTATTAATCCCTTTTTTTAAATAATTTTATAACGGTATGTTGCAATTGCATTGACTTTAAGGGCATTTGATGGAAAATGACGTCATTTGTGACCCATAGGCGAAATATTTTCTTTATTTTACTCTTAAAATGATGAATATACATCTTTTTGAAAACTGGTAGACATTGATAAAATGTCACAAGGATGGTCCGTTTGGTATCTATTGTTTTATTGTCAGTTTTGTGTAAAAATTATTTTATATAATTGTGCAGTACAATTTGTTGAGATTATAAAATTACGTTTTTCAAAAATTATGTTTTTTTTTCATTCAAAAATGGCACCAGACTTGAAGATATGTATAACAATTTTCAGAAAGATATGTTTCTTTGTTTTAATTTTAATTAATTTGTTTTAATTCTTTGTTTTAAGAGTAAAATGTATAGATATTTCGCCAATGGGTCACGTGACAGCCATTTTTCATGCCCTTAATGATAGAACGTCCAAGCGCCTGTCCTGCCGGAAGCGCTCAAATGAGTACTTTTGGACAGGCGTTATAAAAGTACTTTAGGTTGGGATAAATT
>WNHD01002482.1:0-45037 GCA_011057455.1 Ganaspis sp. Gsp50 | reverse complement strand
ATTTATTATTTATTATTATTAACATTATGAATTCTAAGATTAATAATTATATCTCTTATTAATATCTATGTGATATTTATTATTATTATTATTATTTATTATTATTTATTTATTATTTATTATTATTAACATTATGAATTCTAAGATTAATAATTATATCTCTTATTAATATCTATGTGATATTACCTTGATGAGTGATATACGATATTCTATTGATGAGAAATGAATCTTTTTCGACAATTATTAATCGGATTCAAAATTGTCAAAAAAGATTCATTAAGTGAAAGTAAAAAAAGTAAAAATAATAAGAGTATAAAAATGTAAATTCAGCATTCAGTAGGAAAATTTGCCACAAGATTTAAAAATTTGAGGTTTATTTTTTAATTAATTAAAATTTCAAGTTGAATGAAAAGTAATTTTTGACCTTCAATGTAAAACAAGTTTCTAATATTGCGGTTTACCAGTGATTACGTTTTACCAGCGATTACGTTTTACCAGTGATTACGTTTTACCAGTGATTACGTTTTACCAGTGATTACGTTTTACCAGTGATTACGTTTTACCAGTGATTACGATTTGCCAGTAATTACGATTTACCAGTGATTACGATTACAAATATCACGATTACAAAATTTACGATTTACAAAGTGTTTGAAAAATGAAAAAAAAAGTTTGATGTTTAGAAGAAAGAGCCATGAAGAGAATGTTACCCTACAATGAAAAAGTGCACTTAAAGTGTTTTTTCAAGAAGCCTTTGACTGGGTCAGAGGGTAATTCTGTTGAGGAAAACAAATGCCTTTCTTTAGGCTGTCGAGTGCTCGACAATGCGTCAGCCTTGAATTCGGATGAATGAGACTATCGACACGACCGGAGGGCCATTATTCTGAATTGAGAGTGTAGGCCTGACGCGACACTTCATGTATTCACTCTCGCCTCACCAGAAAAGCTTTTTAACCCCCGTCACTCATTCTCTCCCAAACACTTCCCTTCATTTATCCCGGAAATTCCTCCCTAATGCTCAAACATTACGCCCATTTTTCACAATTCCAGGAAAAGAACCATAGGCACAAAAAATCCGAGAAAACATTGAATTTTCTCCGGTAATTTTCTTTGAAAAAATTACCGAATGAACTGATAGAATGATAAATAAATGATCATGAAAATATGAAAATGAAATCAATGAAAATAATAATTTATGAAATCAATGAAAATAATAATTTATGAAAATGAAATCAATGAAAATATTAATTTATAAAAATGAAATCAATGAAAATAATAATTTATAAAAATGAAATCAATGAAAATAATAATTTATAAAAATGAAATCAATGAAAATAATAATTTATGAAAAAAACCATTTTCATTGATGGAATAATGGACATAAATTCAAATAAAAAGTGAATAAAGAATGCGAGGCAAGGCATTTTCACTTACGTCTGACTAAAAGAGATTCGTTCTACTTGGCTGGAGCCACAACTCTCACGAAGAATTCTCATCTACTGTCTTTAATAGTGACACGGGTGACTAGAAAACCATGGAAAAGAAAATCTAAATGTCAAGGGTTTTTTAATACTAAATATAGCCTGACATAATTTCCTATTGATCAGGTGACTGATAAAACTACGTGTGTGTGATAGCAGAACGTGTCGAAAAATGTATTTAGCAGTTAGACACATATCACTAATGGAAGAAGTGATAACATCAGCAGTCGACGACCACACTGTTTGTATAATTGGATGAAACGGAAATGAAAGGGAAACGCAGCCTCGCCAACACTTGATTGGGACGTTTAATGTCGAAAACTGTCTGTGCTTGAATTTTATCGATACGTTAAATCGAGGGACGCTTCGAATTTCAGCATAATTGTCATGTCGTCAAGAGAAACACGATGAATAATACATTCTCCCCCCAATGAATATTGACAACTTTAATCAAGCAAGTGCTCTACTTTCTTTCTAATTTCATCCATTTTCGACAACCATAATTATCGGCTCGTTAGGCTTCACGCTACACCCAAAACTTGTAAAGAAGCAAAGTTTTTTAACTTTGTCTTAACTTTAGAAAAATGAGGAAACCGATACAAAGATAAACAAAGCTTAGGAGGAAGTAGAAACAAATAGAGAAACCATAGAAAATGAAGATCGACTTTATAAAAGTTAAAAGTGTCATAAACTATAGAAAACAAATTAAGTTTTTTTTGTATATATATATACCTTTTTGTATATATATATATACCTTTTTGTATATATATACCTTTTTGTATATATATATACCTTTTTGTATATATATACCTTTTTGTATATATATACCTTTTTGTATATATATACCTTTTTGTATATATATATATATATATATACCTTTTTGTATATATATACCTAATCATAAATTTGTGGCCTTTGGTCTTCAGAAAATAAAAAGTAAAAATATTTGTGACCAAAGGCCACAAATTTATGATTATCAATTTCTAAACCAAAGGTCTACTAATATATTATTACTATTTATATATATACCTTTTTTATATATATACCTAAATTTTTCGTTCGTCTTCGTTTTTTTATATATATATCTAACATTTTCGTTTAAACTTTTCTGCCAAAAGCAGACGAAGTATTAAACGTAAAGAATTACAACCTAAATAATTGCATTGAATAATTATTAGCATTGTTAGAAAATGCGGCATTATGAAGCAAATTTTCTTGGAAAGTAGGACCGATTTGAAACACGCAAAATGTTGACAATAAGTTTGTATACCCTTTTCAGGTCAGAAAAGTTTATATAAATTGACCATTCGTTCCAAGAATCGAAGATGTCAAAGGGTCGAGGAAACGTTTCCCTACACATGAATATGTATGCACTTGTCCCCACACATAAGCCTTACATTATACCCAACATATTTCTCAGATCGCACACATCAAAATGCTTCCAATAAACCTGCAAACGTGGTTTGATTTTTGATGCAGGTCAATCCGCTTTTCGACCTATTGACTTTTTTTTAATCCAACTCTAAGGTTGAATTGGTATAAATATAATATAGAATCTTAAAATTAAATTCATTATAATATAGAACCATATATTATAATTAAATTCATTATAATATAGAATCACATGTTAGAAAAAAGTAAACCCAAAGAAAAATTACAATTATATAAAAATCCTGCAAGTAAAATGCAACAATGGGCATGAATATTTTAGTGCTTGGTAACAATGGAAGAGAAAAACAACTGGTATATAAAAGTTACAAGGGAATTATGCAAAATTAGATGCTGAATGAAAATGGCAACGAAAACAATTTTGTGCGGCAATTTATGAAATCGAGTTTCGCATACAAGTGGCGCAGTTGCACATTAAAGTTTTACGAGGAGGGTGATCCTGGGCCGTAAAAGTAAAGGAAGTGATCAAGTTGACCCGCAAAATTATCCGTTTTCGCTCCAGAGTATATAACATGATCAATACCAGTCATAGCATAGTACCAGTAAACTGTGCCATATTGACTAGCGATTTCACTGCACCGTCACATGGAAGGTCACAAAAGAGAGCTGCAGAGACACGGAAAACGTGCTCTCAACGTGCTCTTGGAAAATCAGACAATTCGTCCATCAAGCGCGGCAGAAGAACATTAATAAAGTAATAATAACCTAATAAGAAGAAAGCAAGAAAGAAAGCAAGAAGAAGAAAGTAAGAAAGCAAGAAGAAGAAAGTAAGAAAGCAAGAAGAAGAAAGTAAGAAAGCAAGAAGAAGAAAATAAGAAAGCAAGAAAGTAACAAAGTAAGAAAGCAAGAAATCAAGAAAGTAAGAATGTAAGAAAGTAAGTAAGTAAGTAAGTAAGTAAGTAAGTAAGAAAGAAAGAAAGAAAGAAAGAAAGAAAGAAAGAAAAGAAAGAAGGTAAGTAAGCAAGTATGCTATTAGTTTTAAGTTCCTCCGAACCTGTGTTCTCTTCTAAGATGAAAAAATATGCAACGAAGTGCCAAGACTAAACCATATGGACAATTACTATCCATAAAATGAAGCAAAGTGATCCAAGAGTTGATAGCTCATAAAACTCGTGGCAAAATGAGACCGACATCAATCATCTTCCCCAGCTAATTAATATAAACATTGACTGCAGGAAAGTTGGGTCATTTATCGTAGCTTGATATCTCAGGAGAAAGAACATCAAAAAAGGCCATTAAAAGTTAATGGCATTGTTTCGAAAGTAAATTAATTGGTAATGTGCTTATGGGTATTTACAGTTACCTTGATTACAAAGTATAATGAAGCTTTCGAGTCTCATTCATTATTTCAAAGGTAAATTAGAGTCTATGGTGGGATTACGGAGGCCTAATGGTCCCCCTACGAATAGAATAAGTAACTCCCTCATTTTCCACAAGGACGAAAACAATCTTCTTGATTCTTGCACTGATTAAATCTTGAAATTTGTCATGCTCTCAAATCTCCGATAATGTTATTATTCTTCTCAAACAATGCACCCTTATCTCGACTAAAGCAAGATCTGAACTTGCAGGCAAGTTCTGCTTCTCTCCTGATCGATTCTTCGAGATGGTTTGGTCACTTTTAGTATTCTTTATTACGAGTCATAAGCGGTGTATTTATAGCTTCAGTGTCAATGTATTTATGGTATGGTAAAACATTTAATTCCAAGCGTTTAGCATTGAATGTTCAACACTAATAACGTGTCGCGCTGAATATTAATGTTTAGCATTCAATGCTTGAGAAGAAACAAAATGTTTTTCAATATCTTTTTTTCAAATGCCTTTTTTTCAAATGTCTTTTTCAAATGTCTTTTTTTCAAATGTTTTTTTCAAATTTTTTTTCAAATGTTTTTTTCAAATTTTTTTTCAAATGTTTTTTTCAAATGTTTTTTTCAAATTTTTTTTCAAATGTCTTTTTTTCAAATGTTTTTTTCAAATGTTTTTTTCAAATGTCTTTTTCAAATGTCTTTTTTTCAAATGTCTTTTATTCAAATGTTTTTTTTCATCCAATGCATTGGCTGCAACACCTTGGAATTTAGCAGATTCTGTTACATTTCTGTTTCTACTTAAATACATTCTTCAAGGACTACTTTCAGTTCAGTAAATTTTTTTTTATTATAATTCAGTTAATTTTTTTTTTTATTATAATTCAGTTAATTTTTTTTTATTATAATTCAGTTATTTTTTTTTATTATAATTCAGTTAATTTTTTTTATTGTAATTCAGTTTATTAAATTAAAGTTAAATTTCAACCGAATAAGGAAAAGTGAACCCTGAATAATGAACACTCAGAATTTTGAAAAATGGACATTTATATTGTATCAATCTGTAACATATAATTGTTTGGAGAAGTTATCAATCCGAGTCAAACATATAATCATTTAAGATCGGTTAAATTCAAACCAATGGTTAAGTGCTCAATTTTGTATATTGATTGTATTAATTCCAATATTTAATCAAACTGTATCGACGTCTATATCAGTGCCTATGTTTAAAGGGATACAGCTGCGGTTAAGGATGACTAATGAGATATGATCGGCTCCTAGTTGGCGCTACTGTTTAAAACCACAAGGGCTCTGACCTTATCCAAGATAATCTTTAATGACCATAGTCCGACATCAGGACCTTGAAAAGTTTTCTTAAACACGCTTTAAGCAATTTAATAACACATTTTAAGTCACATATGAACACTCTTTAAAGAAAATATAAACACTTAAACTACAATGCGAGAAAACATTGCTTTTCAACTTATTTTATCTATACTGGAAATTTTGATTATTCATAGTATAAAAATGCATCAAGACAGATTTTAACATTAATTTTGATCCTTCATATTATAAAAATGCATCAAGACAGATTTTAACATTAATTTTGATCCTTCATAATAAAAAACTGCATTAAGACAGATTTTAATATTAATTTTGATCCTTCATAATAAAAAACTGCATTAAGACAGATTTTAATATTAATTTTGATCCTTCGTACTATAAAAATGCATTAAAACAGATTTGAACATTAATATTGGAGATTCTAAACAACACTTTAAAATGCCACTTTAAAACCTTTTTGTAAATTTTTAAAACAACACTTTGTTTCCAATGATAATGACAAAGTACAAAAAACATAATACTTGATGGGAAAATTCTTGGATTGAGAATTTAAAAAATTTAAATATCGAAAAATACTGGAGAGTATTTCTCAAATATTTCACTACCAGCGTGAAAAAGATTAACGCATTGAAGGATTATCTATATACGTCAAGTACGAGGCATGAATAGAAAATAAAAAAAGGTTCCTTTCAAAAATTTCCAATATTCGAGATGGCAATATATCCAAAGATTCATTGAGTATGAAAAACTCTTTTCTAGAAGAAATTACTGTAAAATATAAAATTGGTCTTTATTAATTAATATACCTCATAATTGTACATTAACATAAAATTGTAATAAAAACAAAATTGTAATAAAAACAAAATTGTAATAAAAACAAAATTGTAATAAAAATAAAATTGTAATAAAACAAAATTGTAATAAAAAGAAAATTCTACTAAAACAAAATTATAATAAAAATGAAATTGTAATAAAGACAAAATTGTAATTGTTCAAAAACTTGAATTAAATCGTGTTCATAGATTTAATATCAAATTGCTTTTAATTTACAAATTCCCGAAAATCCTGTCACTGGAATGTTACCATTTTAAATCAATATCTGCATTCTGCCTAATTGGATTACGGTCAGACTATTAAAAAATTATTTTATTAATATCTGGAAATGTTTATTTCGTTCGGCTAATATTTATTTTTTCCATACGTCACTTTAAGTGTATTAAATGGATTGTTAATATTTGAATAATATTTGAATATAATTCATGAAAATGACAAGTTGGCTGCCTTTCTATGGAATTCTTTTAACATATAAAAGAGCCCATATTTGACTGTGTTTCTGAAATTATTTTTTTACTCTGTCTTTTGTATTCGATTCGGCATAAGAAAATGCAAATTTTGAAGTTTCTCCCAATCACTACACTTCTCTGGATCAATTTGCTTTTTAATAAAATATGCATCAATGGGAATTTTGAAGAAAATTATCCTCGAGATTTTTGCAAATTTGACTCTGTTCCTGGATTTTTGCCTGAATTGATCAAAAATCTCAATTTTTGAGTAAACGAAAAAAGGAATAGACAAAGATAGATATC
The DNA here is from genome assembly GCA_011057455.1 of Ganaspis sp. Gsp50. NCBI lineage: Eukaryota > Metazoa > Arthropoda > Insecta > Hymenoptera > Figitidae > Ganaspis > Ganaspis sp. Gsp50. The sequence continues at coordinate 37,873 of WNHD01002482.1, read as the reverse complement.
GGTAAATGGGTCTCATGGATATTTATGATTGACATGTGCATATATGAGTACATAAACGCTGTATATGTATAACTATGAAAACTATATTTATGGTTTTTCCAATTATTTATACGCATTTATTCAATTATTTATCCTTTATTCAATTATTTATCCTATATGTGATTATTTCATCTATGTGCATTTATTCAATTATTTATCCTATATATGTTTATTTCATCTATGTGCATTTATTCAATTATTTATCCTATATATGATTATTTCATCTATGTGCAGGGATATATCAATCCTATACACATTGTGTTAGATGCATTGTAACAGCTATGTGAAGAGATCTAATAACGCTACATTTAGTTGCATCAACCTCGTATTTTATCGTAACAACTATATATATTTAACTATAAATTCAAATTAATATTATTAACTATATATTTTCTTCGGATCACCTTTTCTTCTACTAACCATGTACTTTCTTCTGCTAACCATATGTTCTCGTCTATTAACGACATATTTACTAACCAACTTCACATTTATTGTTGTGCCAATATTTTCCATTTTACTAATAACTAATAAATGTAGATGAGACGTATCTACTATAAGTATATAATAGATCTAGACGTATCCATTATAAGTATATAATAGATCTAGACGTATCTATTATAAGTATATAATAGATCTAGACGTATCTATTATAAGTATATAATAGATCTAGACGTATCTATTATAAGTATATAAAAGATCTAGAAGTATCTATTATAAGTACATAATATAGATCTAGACGTATCTATTATAAGTATATAACAGATCTAGAAATATCTAAGTATATAATAGATCCAGACGTATCTATTATAAGGATATAATAGATACGATAGACGTAATAGATACTATAATCTATTCATAGCTTTGCATTCAAGCTTTGCATTCAAGACAAAATTTGTTCCTAAGAAAAGACTTTCTTGTTGCTATTTTGTCAAAAGGTAAAAATGTTACTTTCTCGGTTTACAAGAAAAAGAAGGAATAACGTTCTCAATTTGGAATAGTGTTTATTTGCATCAAGTTTCATAAAGCAATAACATACATACATGCAAAAATATACATTTATACATGCAAAAATGAAAGAAATGATCCGCATTCTATTTTCCAAAAGTGTTTCTTTTGCATTAACTCCGCTGCTAACTTGGCTGAAAATCACGATGAAAAGCAATAATCACGTTTGGTCTTGACTCAAAGGACACAGTCGATACTTACGTTCACTCTTGATTTGAAGTTTCGGCTCGTTTATTCTCCAAGTGAGCGATGCGGGAGACCAGGCACTGATGTTATGGGGCGGGTTCTGGAGCACCTCCGCGGGGCCTTGCTTCTCTATCCAAATCTTTTTTATTATCACAAAACACTATTGCACACTCAAGCACTGTAGGATCGAAAGAAAAAGCAGACAGCACTTATCCCCGTTGGGACTTGGGACACAGGGGTTGACGGAAGTGAAGAAAAAACAGAAGAAGGTCGAGGAGTAGGTGAACACGTACCAAGAACCACTATTTGCTTCACACCTGCACTCTTGACCGCAGCGGCAAGGACCCGCCCCGTACCATACTACACAAAAGTGTAGTGGATGAAGAGAGCGTAAAACTTGCTCTGCGATAACATCTCAGGCGACTATCGCAATCTCATCGTCCCTGTCGACTCCCGGAATCCCGAGTTCTCCCGTTCACTAGCGACGTCGCTGCAGCACGAATACCACCAAATTCCGAGAGACAGCACCTCGCGACAGCCCGTCGAGAACAACCAGTCCCAAAATCGTCCCGGGCCTCTTCCTTGTGCCAAAACAGGTCCCAACTTATCAAAGACCGTCTGCCCGTATTTCCGATCACGTTTTCGACGAAGGCCGTCTTGAAGGTTGGTGTCCAAGCCGCGCTGAGGCGAACCGAGCCAGCGCAACCGTTACTGCAGCGAGGCGCGCCAACCTCGCGCAGCGGACGTCTCGTCAACTAAATTCGAGCGCCCTTCCACCCTAGCAGCCGACGCTGCGGTGGTAACTCCAAATCCGGCCCGACGCACCCGTAAACACCGGATCGCCCTACAAACCCGATTACTCAGTAACACCACTACACTGCTGCCGAGTCGATACGAACCCCGGTCAACGTGGATCGCGACCTCCCGGCTATCGCACCTACGCATCCCCCCTACCCGCTTCTACAACACTGCACCCTTTCTACACTCGGAAGCGTTTACATTCCCAGTGCTGCTGCACTCAAACACCAGACGAGCGAGTGCAGCTGCACTCACCACAAGTCCCTCAGCTGAGATTAAGAATCCGCCATCTTCACGTCATGTGTTCCATCTCAACCTCTTCGTATTCTCTAATCCTTCTCTCATTTCATATTTGCGTAATCACAACTCTCTACCCCTTTCTCGCTTCCCCAGGCATCGTAGCATTTTTGTCTTTTCAGATTTTCAGAAGATTGTTCATTGTAGTATTGTATTGTATTGTATTGTATTGTATTGTATTGTATGATATAAGCAAAATTGGCAGTCCATAACGGAAGTGGACACTCAAGTTTAACACCCATTTCATTGTAGTAACTTTCTGCCCATTTATCGCTCCCCAGATATCGTAGCATTTTTGTCTTTTCAGGTTTTAAAAAAATTCTTCATTGTAGTAACTCTCTGCCCCTTTATCGCTCCCCAGATATCGTAAGGTTTTAAAAAAATTCTTCATTGTAGTAACTCTCTGCCCCTTTATCGCTCCCCAGATATCGTAGCATTTTTGTCTTTTCAGATTTTCAAAAGATTCTTTATTGTAGTAACTCTCTGCACCTTTCTCGCTTTCCCAGGTATCGTCGCATTTTTGTCTTTTCAGGTTTTCAAAAAAGATTGTTCTTCATTGTAGTACACCCAACGGCATAAATGCTGTCCTTCCGGTTTGCAGACCTTTAGGAAAAGTCGTTTTTTTTAATTTCATGAGTTCGTGTCATATGCTTCCATCGTATGTCACAAACTAATAAAATTATAATAGAAGTACGACGACATTTTCCAAAGGTCTGCAAACCGGAAGGACTGCATTTATGCAGGTTGGGTGTAACTCTTTGCCCCTTTCTTGCTTCCCTAGATATCGTTGCATTTTTGTCTTTTCAGATTTTCAAAAGACTATTTACTTCTTTATATAGTAGTAACTCTTTTCCCCCTTTTCGCTACTTCAAATACTCTTTAAACTGATCAGCACAATGCTGCCATAATAGTGAAACCTGGGCAGCAAATCTACGAAAATTCCACTGAGAACCACTGAGCCCAGATTTTACCAATATGGATGAATTTCATTGATTCAGTTTAGAAAGTATCGTAGCATATTTGTCTTTTAAGGTTTTCAAAAAATAATCTACTTCTTCGTAGTATCTTCTTCATCTTCTTCACCTTCTTTATCTTCTCCATCTTCTCCATCTTCTTCATCTTTTTCATCTTTTTCATCTTTTTCATCTTTTTTATCTTCATCTTTTTCATCTTTTTCATCTTTTTCATCTTCTCCATCTTTTCATCTTCTTCATCTTTTTCATCTTTTTCATCTTTTTCTTCTGTTTTCATCTTTTTCTTCTGTTTTCATCTTTTAAAAAAGATGTACTTCTTCATGGAAGCAATGATTAGAATCTGTGAATAGAAAAATACAATTATATAATAATTCCTATTGGAAATGATTTCGAGGAAAACTTCAAACAGTTTATCTTGCATAGGTTATAATGAGAGAAGTTTTCATCGCAACAGTTTCCGACAAATTTTCCACTTGAAGAAACACGGTTGGGATAGCTATATACATATTGATTTGAGGACTTCCTTTTCATATATACATATATGGTCACACCACAATTATACACGTTTTTGGCTGGAACCGTTTACATGAGTGTCAATTTGGACTGATTTTAAGATCAAAAATTGACTTAATCTTGTTTTAAGCCACAAAATTAACTGATTGTGTAAACGGTTTATGATTTTCTTTATGTGCCAAATACATATGTGGATATAGAAAACGTATACGTTTGGTATTTGGCACATCCTTCTATGTTGGTATATATAGCAACATAGATGGATGTGTCTTCAACAGATACGAATGAAACGTATTTATTAATGGCTGTCCCAACCGTACGTCTTTTTCGTATATCCTCTATTGTTGATAGTAAACATATTATTATTAAAACATATTATTAAACATATATTAATAAACATATATTATTAAACAAACTCTTTTTATTATTTCAAAAACTATTTAGTTTTTCATGCAAATATATGTGACAATGATTAGAATACATGCTCTAAGTCTAAGTATTTTCATTTTACTAAAAAATTCTTAAATCGTTTACGTCTTAAAACCAAAATGAGCAAAAATCACCCACTTTTACAACTCGAAACAAGATTGAGTCAGTTTTTGGTTTTAAAATCCAACTCTTATGCTAAATTCTTCCCAAGGGGATCGGATTGAAAATTGTGTATGCTACAATTTGGAGTACACATCTCATTTTCTCGCAAATCGTAGAATACTTGAAATTTTGCAAACAACCATCGATATAGACAATGCAATCACCATTTTGAATTTCCTGTTGTTTAGAATTTCAATCGACTTTTTCGACACGAAGATTCGTTACTCGATGAATATTCATGTTGCTTGTTACTTAAGCACAAGAAAGTGCATTTATTTCGTAATTTTGGACAGTTGTAGTTAAAATATCAATTTTTAGAAGGGAAGTTACAATCGATATCTAATTATGCAGTCAACAGATGTAGGAATTGATTTATTTTTACCTCGCTCTCTATTACTATCTGAAGTAAAAGAAGACAACATGGGGTAAAAAATCAATACGAAGTAAAGGAAAGCGTCGTTCGTTTAAACCTAAGAGGAAACGCGGATCTTTAAATTTTTGATTTCTTTGACAATTCTACCATTTTCTCGCCATAGCCTGTTTCATTCCCTGCTTTCTAGAAACTTGTTCAAATATTGCTGATACGAGACAGTATTCTCCGGAACTAATATTTTTCCCAAGAATTTTCTTTTTTCATCTTGCTCAAACTTTCAAAAAATATTTGTCTAATATTTCTTTCAACTATTTTTTATGATTTTGATTTATTATGATATAAGTGATTTTCATTTGATTATAATATAAGTGATTTTGATTTGATTATAATATAAGTGATTTTGATTTGATTACAATATATGTGATTTTGATTGATTATAATATAAGTGATTTTGATTTCATTATAATATAAGTGATTTTGATTTGATAATATAAGTGATTTTAATTTGATTATAATTTTGTTGAAAGAATGTTATGCCTGAACAAGTATTTTTGAAATTTACTTCTCAAAATTATAATTAAGATTTTTTTCCAATTAGACATGTATATAGCGATTAAAAATTAAATTAACGTTGTATTACACCTTGGAGGCAAGAAACTTAACCAGATTAGTTGCACGCTGGAGATCCTAAGTTAAATACTCTCTCCCCGAGGTTAAATCGAAATTGGTCTTTCCGCCATGAAAATAATTGTTTTTTTTTCAAAATGAAAACTCTTTTTTTCAAATCTATTACATACGTATTTCTACATATTTTCGTCCGCAATTACAACTATTTAAAAAATAGTCCTCTCCAGAAAATTTTCCCATAAAATTGACACAAGTTTTAGAGAATCATTACAAAGAGGCCTAAGAAATTAAAAAAATACCCTCTCATTATTGATGAGAATGTAAAACTGAAATGTAAATGAAAAATGTAATATATAAAAATGAAATGTAAATGTAAAAATGAAATGTAAATGTAAAATGTAAAAATAAAAAAAAAAAAACAGGGTGAACAAACTATAAAAGTATGTATTTGGAAACATGGATTAAGAAACAGGGTTTGGAAGAATGATTTCTAATTGTAAATTTATTTGAAGAAAGAAGGAAACGATGCGATGCAGGGAAAGAGTGTCTGACGTGTCGACTGTTACTACTGAACAACAGTCACGTTTTCGTTCTACTGCAGTGGAGCAGCTCAGAATGAAATCAGACCGATATATTTACCTCACGTTATGCCAGCGACGCGCATCGATGGATGTGCATATTTTTATTTTTCATTCATTATTCCAACTAAAACTCACCCCAGAATATTAATGTGGCTTATGTAATTTCAAAATAATAACAATGAATTTCAAATCGCTCTCAAAACAAAAATATTCATAAAAACACAAAATATAAGACAAGTTATATTAAAAAAATGCTTCCTCTATGAATAAAATATATATCTAACAATAAATAAATAAACATAAAAAAAATTATAAATAAAAATAAAGAAGAAATATAAATAAAAAAAAGTTTATAAATAAAAATAAAGAAGAAATATAAATAAAAAAAAGTTTATAAATAAAAATAAAAAAAATTCATGAATACAAAAAAATTATAAATAAAATAAAAATTACAACTCATGACTATATAATATACGAAAAAGTTAATTTATAATTAATAAAAGCATACGAAAATAAAACAAATGAATCAAATGTACGTCAAAAATTTGATTTAAACAACGAAAAATAATAACACTCGTGGAAAGTGTAACCTTTTTATTAAGATATAAAAAAAAAAGTTTTCTCAAGTAGTAAAAAACAGGAGAGGTTAAAATAGAACATAAAAAGAAACTTTTTGTCACGAGGAAAAATAAATTCTACGTCATAACATGATTAAGAATTCCGAGGGTGGAATAAAGCAGAGCTAATAAATAGACGGGGGTTATAAAAAATAAATGAAGGGACGAATTGGGGAATGGAATCTCTGAAAAAGTGGGTAAAATTAAATTGAGCGATGAAACAACTTGAGACGAAAAGAAGTACGAAAATTAATACCATGATAAAATAAATGATTCAGAGCTTTTTATCATCAATTGCAATAGTTGCACATGTAAATAAATTCCACACTTATAGAAATAAAACTAAAAAAACAATGCTTCCCTATGAGGAAGCAAAAATATAATAAAAGAAACAAAATACATTTATAACTTAAAATTCGACAAATTTTGGTTAAATATGACCTTACTATTTTTAAATTCTCATCAATAATGAGTGTGTATTAAAAATGTGCGATTTTTTCTTGTTAAATTAACTAGAATTAAATCTAACCAGAAATTTTGTCAAGTTAACCAGAATTCTAGGTGACTAGAAGTTCCGCGGTTACTTTAACCAGAAAAAGTAGTAAGCACTATTTAACCAGAATTTCAGTTATTTGAACCATTTTTTCAGTCTCGAATATATTGCGCTTGTAAAACACATGGAACCTTCTCATGAAATATTTACATTTCTTATGAAATATATATTACTAGCATATAAAATTTATATGTATAATTTTACGTGGAATCTTCATATAGTGATAAAAAATAAAATAAAGAAAAAATGAATAAAAAATAAAATAAATAAAAAATAAATAAAAAATAAAATAAACAAAAAATAAAATAAATAAAAAATAAAGTAAATAAAAAAAATTTTAAAATCAATACTGTCTTTTTTGTTTTAAAGAAAAAATGCAAGACATGAACAGTTTGAAGGCAGAAGACAAGTTTTCACCCTTAGAAGGAAAGATCAGGCTTTGGAAATACTCAAGGGGTGAGTTCTGTGTCGTGGATGGATCAATGAAAATATACCCCCCTCCTGTCGGAAAGTATCCCCTCCACCCTCACCCATGACCAGGAACACGGTACCACACCGCGCCACTCTTACTATCTTTACCTGAAAACGTTGGTCTGCGGTTAAAACCCGACCATACCCCATGCTAGTAAGCTCGCCCATTAAAAAAAACAATCCCCCTAATTGTTAAAAATCCCCCATTATCATATTTTTGAGAAATGGACAAATCAGATTTTAATGCGGCAAGTCACTCTGGCAAATTAATCAAAGTCCCTTGAATCGCTCTCGATTCGTGGAAACGGAACGGGGTTAAGGGAGGGGGTACCTTCCACTCAAAGGAAAAGCTCTTTAGATATGGACTTTTATCCAAATGGCTTTTGAATTATTTATACCTTTTTTATCATTTGTTTAATTAATTTCCTTTTTCAAATTTACTCTACTTTATTTTTACGGAGAACTTTTTTTTACGCTTTTAGTGATGTTCAAAATTGTCTTTTCAGTTTTGCAAAAAATCCTTTTTTCCAGTTTCTTACAGAAGCTTTTTTTTGTTTTTAGCTTTTTTAAAGAAATATTTAATTTTTAAACAAATATTTCTTTTTTAAAGAAGTATTTCTTTTTTAAAGAAACTTTTCAATTTTTCAAGAAAACTTTTTGTCTTTTCAGTTTTTCAAAGAAATTCCTTTTGTTATTTCGGCTGTTCAATAAAACCGCTTTTGGTTTCGAAAAATTTGTTTGTCTTTAGTTTTTGAAAGAAATTTTTTTGCCCCTTTGGGTTTTTCAAAAAATTCTGCACTTTCTGTTTTTCTTTACTGTTTTCACTATTTACCACTATTTACTATTTTTCTATTTCTTTATTCCTATAGAAAATTTTTAATCAAGTTTATGTAACAATTCTTTTTACTTTCTTGTATTATTCACCAACTCGGAACGGAAATTATTATGCAAGGTTTATTATTTAATTAATCGAAAACAAGACCTTGTGAATTTAATACCACAAGGAAGGAACAAGAAGGACCTCAGGCGATACATAATGCAAATTAGAGCTGGTCGTGTTGCATTTTATGATGGCAACGCACCCTCCGAGCTTTCAAATACATATTGAATTACAAAAGTCAAATAAATTTGATATTTTGCATACAAATTTATTTTACTTTCAATTTATTTTTAGCTGACATTTAATTAGTTTTCCTTTCTCTAGTCTATTAGCATTATTAGCTTTTTTGCCCTCAATGAAAAAAAAAATGTATCATGTAATTTGCAAACAATTTCTGTATTATATACTATATATACTTTATATCTGTATAAACTTAGAAGAAAGAACATTATTATTCCAATATGACTTTCGAATTATATAATCTCAAAATTTTAATGTGTAATTTGATTTTAAATTTTTCCATATTAAGTTGTCAATTTAAAAATTGAAACATTGAAACTGTTAAACAATACATTAACACAATGATCTACAGCAAAATTTTACAGGCTCGCCATCTAACGGGAACTAGTTGTACTTTCAATCAATTTCTATTCAAAAAGTGCATCATACCGTGCGTCGGTAACTTATCCCCCGGAATATACCGCGCGTCGGTAATATACCACGAATCGATAACCTACGAAAATGTAATCTACGAATGTCACTGTCAATTTTGCTCTTATCTTCCGAGTGATAATAGCAGTTACTTGCAGGATTACACAAAAGATCATCTCCATTATCCAACTCAACTATTCTCAGTGGAGTCATGAACCGTCGTGAACGCGGGTCATGGCGTATGTTAATGTGGCCGAGTGGAAGACAGATCAAGTGTGTGAATGGTTGAAAGGTGGGAAAAAATGCCAATCTTCTTGTCAATTATTGCCCGAATTTCAATTGATATCAAAACTGCTATTTATTTACTTGTGGGAGTCCCAAACGACCAGTGTTTTCCGTGGGAAAATTCATTTCCTGTGATACGCCCCCACCCTTTAATCATCATACTACGCATAGATCAGTTTCAAGTGATCTGTGATTCATAAATTTAAAATCATTCATAAATACCTCCTAGGATCACTTTCTCTTGTTTTTCTTTTTATTTTACCGAGACTCGTTATTTTTAGCACAACTATTATCAAATTTGGAAATTCTTTTATCCTTAAAAGTGAAAGTGACATTTTTCTGACAAATTTTTAAAGGAAATGTGGAATTTTTGTCATGGGACTTGCAATGGGTTTGGTTTTTATATTTTTTATGGATGGTTATAACTTTTATTATTACCAGTATTGTCCTTTTTTTAGCATCATTATTATTATTATTATTGTTATTATTATTATTGCTATTATTATTGTTATTATTATTATTACTATTATTATTACTATTATTATTATTACTATTAATATTATTATTCCTACTAGTTTTATTACTATTGTTATTATTTCTATTATTACTGCTATTTTTGTTGTTAATATAATTATTACTATTATAATCATTAATAATAGATTTCATTTTTCATTTAGCAACATTTTTTAATCACGTTATAAAAATATCTCGGGCAAGATTAAACTCTCTAAATTATTTTTCATCTTTTTTAATCGTTCCGACGCGATCCAAATTTGTTTTCATCTTTTTTAATCGTTCCGACACGATCCAAATTTGTTTTCTATATTTTGTCAATTTTTTTTTTAGAACATTATTTTTGTATAAAAGAATCCAATATTAACGGTTACTATTTGTCACAACTGGCACTGTAGTAATCCAATTTAATCATCTCTGAGATTCGGACGTCTACTTTTAGAAAAGTATTTTAAATATAGTACCAAATATTGTCTTTTCAGGTTTTCAAAAAAATTCTTTTTATAAGCTGCTGCATTGACAGCAATAATTAAACAATGACGTGCTAAAACAGACAAAAATTAAAACGTTTATTTGATTTTGCATTAATGATTTTGATTAATGTGGGTTGTATGTGAATAAATTATTTAAACACGAAAAAAATGTGTAGCTGCATTTACTATAGTTGAGGTTATATTAATCACAAAAACTAGAAATATATAGGACAGCTAAGCACGTAGTCAAAAATACTTTGCATGGAATAAAAATTACCACAATGAAAAACTCAGAAGTAGAGGTTATCTGTCAGATGGTCGCGGTAACTCTGCGCATGCTCAAGTATACTTCAGCTGTTGGCGAAATTACCACAGGCTGAGGTATTTTCTTTACTAGTTTACCATAGTAGGTGCAACTGCAGCATTTTTTCCGTGAATAAATTAATATCTAAATAAATTAGTATCTGAACAAATCAATATTTGAATAAATTAATCTTTGAATAAATTAATCTCTGAATAAATTAATCTCTGAATAAATTAATATCTGAATAAATTAATATCTGAATAAATTAATCTCTGAATAAATTAATATGTAAATAAATCAATCTTGTCCCCAATTGATTCCAGAAATTGAACAACACCAAATATGCTTGAGATTATTATTTAAAAATAATCGTTATATTTTCTAAAAAAAAGGATGATTTATTTTTAGGTCTAGAGAATTCTGTTTTGCCCTATGTGCACAGTTTCTCAAATCACAACGTAAATGGCCAACAATTGCTCAACTTGAGGCCCGAAGATCTGGACCACCTTGGCGTTTCGAAACTCGGCCATCAAGAAATAATTCTAGAGGCAGTCGAGTACCTAAGGAATTTTCATTATGAACTCGATCGAGAAAACCTTCAACTTCTCTCACTTAGACTCTCTTGTCTTACTCACAGCCTCTTTAATGAATTATCAAGACAAACGGACTCACAGCCAGTGTCGACACAAACTCTGGCCGACGTAGCCTCAACAGTCTCGGCTGTCAAGCCTCTCGCTTGTTGGCTAGACCGACCACCTTTTAGTGGACAACTCGAATACAATGACAAAAAAGCCCAATTGCTCAAGCTCTCCCTCGAAATGGCAACCTGCGCTCAAAGAGATCGTTTCGCCGAAAAACCAATCGAGGAAATCAGAACAACTTGCGGACAAATGGCCAAATTGGCCGACTACATTGTCCAGGACATCGCCGATCCAATGATCCTGCAACCTGCCAGTCTCGACCTAGCTACACTCAAAAAACGACCTGGTGATGACTTGGTAAGTATTTCCAAAACCGATTTTTAAAATGCTTCAAATCCACCTTGATCCATTTTCTTTTCAAAAGAATATTTTTTTGCTTCCTCATAGGGAAGCATTGTTACATTCTCATCAAAAATGAGAGTGTATTTTTATTATTTTATTGCCACAAGAATACAACCCGGGAACATTTGTCTGGAAAACGAAAATGGTTGCACGTTTGTGGAACCAATATAAATAATATTTATCCATTATAATTAATGGGACTTTAATTAGAATTGTGTCGAAATTTTACTGAAAAGTCTATTTCTGAAAAGAGAACGAGCGATCAATGCGTCTATTTTTAACGGACCTATGACCTTTCAAATATTAGGTCTAATTATTGACTAGTGACTGATAAAACCAACTATTTTAAGCACCTATTTTAAATGGCACAAAAATGAATCCTTTCACGACAATTCGTACGATTGCAATTTCCGTTTTCGATAACCCGGCAGATAAAACTCCACTTTTGTTTCAACTCTCGAGTTGGAAAGTATAATGGAATAATTTCTCTCCAGGGTTTCTGCATCCTACCGTCTTTTCATGGAGCCCATCAAATTGCCGAGATCAAATTCGGATCAGCCGCACACCAGTGTGGAAAAATGGAAGAAGGAGACGAAATTGTTCAGGTACTTTCCAAGAATTTTAAAAAAATTTCAGTTATTTGGAATTTTAGAAAATTGTTAGTCATTTGGAATTTTAGACATTCTTTAGTTATTTAGAATTTTAGTTATTTCTCTCTGCATGTTTTTCAACAAATTTCAATTCTTTAAAATCTGTTCAACATGTGTAAAATTTTATAAAACGACTGGTTTGGTTCTAGGTGAATTATCAGACAGTGGTGGGTTGGGAGCGGAAGAACGTTCTCGAATTGTTTCGGGAGAGTCCGGCGGAAGTGCTGCTGACCTTGAAACGAAGACCTCGTCATACAAAAGTTTATGGACAAATTTACATCAAGCCTTATAGACTTCCTAGCAATAAAAAGACGCCTTATACTTCCCGTTGGCATCACAATCTGCCCTCTCCTAGACCGGAATTACTAACAATTCCTGATTTTACGATGCCTCTTCCGAAACACGTTCCTAAGGATAGTCCGAGGCCACAACCTGCGATGATAGACACGGTCGACATGCTGGACAATTTGGCCACTGACAGCAGTGATTCCGACTCGGAAATTGAACCCCCTTCGTCCGTTAGACTCTACCTCGCGAAACCGAGAAACACCGTTCAGAGACGAGCCACAATTACAGGAGCAAGTCCTACCACAAAACACGGTATCGACATCGAACGCTTCTGGCGCGAATTGAAGCAAGAACACAGCTCAACTTTTCAACTACGAGACAAAGCCGCGTCCTGTGCTCATGGACTAAACAACGTCCAGTCGAATCTGAGACCACAAACCTGCCTAGGAATTGAACAACGAAAAAAGCGGTACAGCAAAATTGAGGAAAAGAAGGTTCAGTTCAACGACAAAAACGAGGAGAAGGATAAAGGGGACCAAAAGGACCAAAAGGATAAAAGTGAGGATAATAATGAGAGGGGTAAAAACGATAAAGATAAACACGAGAAAGATAAACACGATAAAGATACACACGATAAAGATAAACGCGATAAAGATAAAAACAGTAAAGATAAAAACGAAACAGACAAAATCCAGAATGGAGCAGAAAACAAGGACAAAAACCAGAAAAACATAAAGCAGAATAAGAACGATAATGACGAAAACATGAACGATAAACTCGAGAAACACAAAAGCGAAGAGAAAAAAGTGACAAATAATGAAACGCTGAACGCCGAGGAGTCAATTGATTGTGATATCAAAGTGCCTTTGGAGAATTTAGACCCAGATTTGGAATCAGATATTTTAGAAACTATGGAGGAACGTCGAAAAGGGAAACTTGATAAAAGTCACAGCACACCAGCTTACGATTTAAATTCCGAGGAAACTGAAACCACAACTTGTCATTTCAATAAATCGGAAGAGAATCTGGCAAAGTTTCGAGACTCGGAACAAGTGAAAATCGTCGTTGGGAGTGTTGTCCAAAAAATCCACGACATTGAAAAACACTTAATAAAGTCAAAAGTTTCACCGCCCAAAGTTCCCATCAAGAAAAATGCAAGAGAAAGTTTCGGAAAAAACACTTCCAGCGAAGATTCATTTTCCGAGGAGAAGGACCTTTCGAGAGAAAGTAGTAAAGATAAAACGGAATCGAGCACCAGTTACATAGAAGACGATTTGCAGATTTTGGAACAGGACAAGAAACTAGAAAGTACGAGTAAGGAACAAACAGGAAATAAAGAACGCACAGAAAATAAAGAACGCACAGAAAATAAAAAGGAAGCAGAAAATAAAGAACCAAGAGAAAATAAAGAACTAAAAGAAAATAAAGAACCAACAGAAAATGAAGAACTAACAGAAAATAAAGAACCAACAGAAAATGAAGAACGAATACGAAATAAAGAACGAACAGAAAATGAACGAATACGAAATAAAGAGCGAACAGAAAATGAACGAATACGAAATAAAGAACAAGCAGAAAACGAACCAGAAAATAATCTACGAACCAGAAATAATGAACCGGAACTTGAACTGAAAGAAGAGAGTTCCAAGCAAAAAAAGGCGCCTCAAGTTAAACCTCGACTTTGTCCTCCGGAACCACCGCCGCGGAAATATTTTTCGAAACCAGCAGCGCTCAATTTAAGCCAAGAGAAGCCTAAAATCCCAGAAAGGCCGAGTGTCAAAAAAGAAGAAATTTTGAAAAAAGATCCAAAGGATGAGTTTCCAGAGCGAAGACAAAGCGATAAATTCGACTGCTATTCTGATTTTGTGGACAAATCGGTAGAATTTATCGATGAACCCACAACTCCGGATTTTAAAAACACAACCATGGATTCGTACGGTTATTCTGAAATTTATGACACTTATTCCGAAGAAAAAGTCTTTCCTTACGAACCCTTTGCGGACAAATTCTGCAGCCGAACTCTCAACGAATCGAGGACTTCAGAATCGAGGAATTTAGACTCTAAGCATTCGAAAGAAGCCAGAACACCCGATTCTAGAGTTTCGAACGACTCGAGGCTCTTGGATTCCAGAAACTCAAACGAATCCAGAACACTAGATTCCAGAAATTCAAACGAATCGAGAATAGATTCCCGAACTTCAAACGAATTCAGAACACTAGACTCGAGAAGTTCAAACGAATTCAGAGACTCCCGAGTTTCAAACGAATCGAGGACCCTCGATTCCAGAATGTCAAATGAATCGAAACTTCAAAACCGAAATCCAATGGAAATCCAATCTAGAAGTTTGGATTCAAGGATTTCAAATGAATCTAGAATGTTAGACTCGAGAACACTAGATTCGAGGATTTTGGAGTCCAGAACACTAGATTCGAGGATTTTGGAGTCCAGAACACTAGATTCGAGGATTTTAGAGTCTAGAACATTAGAATCTAGAATGTCGAATGAATCGAGAGGACTGGAGTGCAGGACCCTAGATTCGAGGAATTTGGATTCAAGGGCCGAGGTTCTGGACTTTCCGGACGGTCCCGGATGTTCGAAGATGACTCTGGAGAAGCCGAGGACTCTAGAGAAGGACAGAGGAGTTGTGAATCGAGCGATGATGGTGGCAAGAAGCATCGGGTTCAACACGTCCAGTAAAACTCTTGGGAGTCCGAAAAGTTCAAGAAAACGCAACATCGCCTTGGCGAAGAGGAGAAACATCTCCGTGAAGGAATTGAGTCCTGGGGACTTGGAAGACTGGTTGACTTACAGATCCCGAGGGGCAAGAGGTGCCTGGGCCAAGGCGTGGTTCGTTTTGAAAGGATCCTCCTTATTCCGATTCAAAACTCAGGATAGTTCGAAAGCAGATTGTCTGATTGCTTTGGCGGGTTTCACAGCCTCTCAAGCAACGGAGGTCAAGTCTAGAAAACACGCTTTCAAAGTTTACCACACCGGAACAGTTTTCTACTTCGCAGCTGACACTGAAGATTCACTTCTGACTTGGCTCGATGCTGTGAGTAAGACCACTGTTGGAGCTGATGCTGCCGATAGATCAAGTGGATTATTCAGCGAGACTGACGAAAGTGACGGGGAGAGTAAAAAAATGAAGAGTCCGGATGGTAAAGACAAAGGTTTTGGATCGTTGAAGAAGGGTGGAAAGAAGGAACCAAGCTTTAAGGAACAGAATTTACCGACAGGGGCCAGTTTGGATCGCAAGTACTTGAAATTTCTGGGCAAGAGCCAAAATGTTCCGGTGCCTACTGCTCAATTCAGAAGCTACCGAAGAGTTCTTCCTAGCTCCACGCCTAGGTAATGTAAAGAATTTCATTCTTCTACACTGAAAGAAAATATAAGCAACACTTGTATTTCATTTTGGATTGAACGGTGAATTAAAATTGCAAAATCTCTCATAAAATTATCAAACATTTTGTCTCTAGGAAGCAAGACTCGGTTTCACATTCACCGGAATTGCCAGTTACAGTCGCTGGGAGTACATTTTATGGATTGAATGCCTCACGAAGTGCTAATGATGTTCCAAGTAGCAGTCAAGACATGGGTGATTACCGACGTACTTCAGACAGGTGAGTGAATATTTCTGGATAAATTATTTATTTGAAATGTATACGGGTAGAGGACTCTTGCAATATTTGACAACAATGCTCTTAAAACAAGGTATAATGCATATTATACACACTATAATGTATATTATATACACTATCATGTATATTATATACACTATAATGTATATTATATACAACAAAAATTTTCAACTAATATTTAACTCTTTATATTTGGTTTTTCAAATTTGTTGTTTGTTTCTTTTATTTATTTCCCCAATGTAACAACTCAAAAACCCGTGTCATTCGATTTTAGATTTCCGAGAACCAGACGAAATGACGAACTGCAGGGCTTCATAACACTGGAGGAGTTTATGCTGTCTCGTCAAGATGAAGATCATCGAGCAACTCCTTCGCCACGTTTTACGCCCTTAACTAGTGATCATGTCCACGTTCAACATCGAACCTTCGATAATCTGGAAAGTGCGAGGATGAGATTTGTGCGCGACATTCCCAACAACAACGGCGTCATCTACGGTTTCCCTAAAAATTACGACGAGAGCTCTTCCACCAGTGGAAGTTCTTACGGGATGCAAACTCCGAGCCACACTTTTGAGCGCCGAGGGAGCGAGAAAACACGGGATTCCTGCGAGTCCAAGAGCTCAACTCCCAGGACTTTGAATTGCATGAGAAAGAAAAAATCTTCCGACGGCGCTTACTACGACAGCAGACAGGAAAATCGTCTGAATGAACAACAAAATAGAACCAATTCTCCCAGGATGGGAGCTCACGGACAAATCAACCCTGCGGATTATGGATGCGAATACATCGGCAATGAATTCCGTGGGGATAGAAATAATTCCGTGGACTTGGGATTCAGTCAAAGAAGAATTGCAAAAAATGACGGTGAGTTGATTTGAAATATCCATTTGCTTTCTATTACAATTCTTGTTAGCAATATTAGACGATTCTTTTACATATTGCTAACTATGAGTTCAGGATTGTTCAATAAAGTTAGTCCAATTTTTATTAAAGTCTAAAACACTGAATTTGTTATATTTATAACAAATTACTACTATACTCTGTAACCAGAAGAGTTCTCGAGACAATATAGATAAGAGAAAAATTGCTTGGTATATGTTTGATCATGTTATTTCGTAGAATTAATGATTCGAGATCGGGTAGATATTCCAGTAAATCTTGGTCGAGAATAAAAAAAATTGCTTGGTATATGTTTGATCCCAGTAAATCTTGGTCGAGAATAAAAAAAATTGCTTGGTATATGTTTGATCATGTTATTTCGTAGAATTAACGATTCGAGATCGGGTAGATATTACAGTAAATCTTGGTCGAGAATAAAAAAAATTGCTTGGTATATGTTTGATCATGTTATTTCGTAGAATATAGATAAGAGAATATTTGAGTTTAACAATTATCGCTTCATTAAGCACACTACTAATAGCTTTACGATTATAACTCTCGCACATGACAACCAACACCTACGGAAGCTTGATATCTTCTTCTTCTTTTCTTTATTATTGGCTTTGTGTCATAGACAATACAGCCAGGAGAGGAAGCTTGATATCATCTGCCAGGGTCGGTAGTCTCCGTGCGATTTCGGTGGCTACAAGGGCGCCACCGCCCGAGCAATGACGCTCACTCGGCACTCTTGCCAACACAAATCTAGTTACCTAGTTGTTCGAGCTCACCTTCTGGAATCTAGTTACAAATGTTTCTCACATTCTTTTACTAGATTCGACATTCCATTTGAACCGTAAAAGATATTTCGTTGCTTTAATTAAAAAAAAGCGTACATGCTTATTTGTTAAGATTACAGAATTTTTTATAAAAATAAAAAACTGATTCTAATAATATATTCACTTTACTTTACACACTATTCACTATTGATATATTTACTTCTCTACTAAAAAAAACTAATTCATTTGTAGTGTAACGTAATATTATTTAAAACTTTTCGCGTTTTGCAGTTTATTCTGGTTCAAGTGGAGATTTAGCTTCCCATTCTACATCCGACACTTTCAAAGTCGCAAAAGCCACAGTGAGTCGTAACGGAAGTTTCAACTTAGCAGACACTCGTCGCGACAAAAATCTGGATAAAAAAGTAAGAATTGACAAAAGCAAACTGAAACACGTGGGTCAGTATCAACCTCCGCCAATTTTGAATACACCGTTCGAGCAAGAAGGGATGAGAGCAGCTTTCGAAATGCACCTCGATAAAGGAGAAGACGTTCACAAGAAGAACAAACTAAAGAACTTTTTTAGTAACAAAAGCCCTCAGAAACCAA
The DNA here is from genome assembly GCA_011057455.1 of Ganaspis sp. Gsp50. Taxonomy (NCBI): domain Eukaryota; kingdom Metazoa; phylum Arthropoda; class Insecta; order Hymenoptera; family Figitidae; genus Ganaspis; species Ganaspis sp. Gsp50. The sequence continues at coordinate 19,258 of WNHD01002482.1, read as the reverse complement.
GTGCTCTCGAGATTCCAAAGGAAACCCAAAAAACACTACTTGGTTAGTTTTTTATTTACAGAGATCACACTGATTATATGAATTTCAATTAACCGATCCAAATTTAATTCTAAAACAAAAATTTGTTCTTTAGTCATTTAAAAACTTCATCTTTTATTTTGTATTCTTTTTGTTTTGTTATTCCTTCTTGTAGTTGAATGAAAACTATGATCCCTACTTTTCTTTCATACTTTTGATCGAGTTAATATTACTTTTCAATTCCAGGATCTCCGAGACTTCATCGAGCACTTTTCAGAGACAAATCTTCAACGCAACCGAAGATGAAACGGTCAGGAAGTCAAAGTCCTGGAGATTCTGGAATCAGCCAATCGTTGAGTTCCGGAAGTGCGAGTCAATCACAGACTTTGAGCCAAAGTTACACTTCCGTAAGCTCTGTTAGCGATTGGAGTCCAGACGCGGTTCCCCATGGATCTAAGGTTAGTATTAATGACGATAATAGGAAAATATAAAAAAAAATCTTTCTATCAAGTTTTAAACTCCTTAAGGAGCAGCTCTAAATTTTGCTTCAATTTTTCTTTGCTCTGAAAAATTCACTGTGTTCCTAGAACTTTTTCTAGATTTTATCAAATTTTTTTTATTAATACAAGTCAGACAAATCACGGAAAATTCAGGGATATTCATAAATATCACTGGAAGAATAATAAAAGCTCAAAGTTATAGGGATTCTTAAAAAAATTTAAGTTTTATGAAAAACTTCATTTAAATTGGAATGGATATTTGTTAAAGAACTAGGAGAAATGACAGGAAAAAATACAAAATTTGTGTCTGGAAGACAGGGATGTCTCAGTGATAGTTAATATTTCTTGTTTATGTTATTTTTGAGGATTCATCACATTTTAAATTTTTCATTTAAATACATGATTCACGTTTTTGCAAATTTGACAGTGATCCGGCTACTTTTTTTTAATTTTTCTTTTTCCATTCGATTCCCCAGAAAAAAACACCTCAATTTGAGTATTATAACGTTTTGCACACTTGTCTGGATCAAGTAGAATTTTAAAAAATTGTGAAGGTGAAAGTTTGCATATTTTTTAAATAAAAATCACGTTTTTTAAAATTTGACTGTGTTCCTGAAATTTTTTTTGGATTTTCTATTTTTTATTCGATTCAGTATTAAAAAAGACGAAATTTAATGCATATTAGAAACACTACACTTTTCTGGATCAATTTGAATTTTAGCAAAATGTGTATTAATTTTCAATCTTTTTTAAAAAAAATCATGTTTCATATTTTTGCAAATTTGACATTGATCCGGAAACTTTTTTGGAATTTTTCTTTTTCCATTCGATTCCCCAGAAAAAAGCACCCCAATTTGAGTATTATAACGTTTTGGACACTTGTCTGCATCCAGTAGTATTTTAAAAAATTGTGAAAGTTTGCATATTTTTTAAATAAAAATCATGTTTCACATTTTTCAAGTTTTGATTGTGTTCCTGAAATTTTTTTTTGATTTTCTTTTTTTTATTCGACTAAGTATAAGAATAGGTAACATTTGATGCTGATTAGAAACACTACACTTCTCTGGATCAATTTGAATTTTAGCAAAATGTGTAAATCAATATTTATTTTTACTAGTAAGAAATCATGTTTCACATTTTTGCAAATTTGACAGTGATCCGGAAACTTTTTTGCAATTTTTCTTTTTCCTTTCGATTCCCCAGAAAAAAGCACCCCAATTTGAATATTATAACGTTTTGGACACTTGTCTGGATCCAGTAGAATTTTAAAAAATTGTGAAGGTGAAAGTTTGCATATTTTTTAAATAAAAATCATGTTTCACATTTCTTAAAATTTGACTGTGTTCCTGAAATTTTTTTTGGATTTTCTTTTTTTTATTCGATTCAAAATTAAAAAAGATGAAATTTTATGCATATTAGAAACACTACACTTTTCTGGATCAATTTGAATTTTCAAGAAGAATGTGCATTAATTTTCAATTTTTTTAAACAAAAAATCATGCTTCATATTTTTGCAAATTTGACAGTGATCCGGAAACTTTTTTTGAATTTTTCTTTTTCCATCTGATTCCCCAGAAAAAAGCACCCCAATTTGAGTATTATAACGTTTTGGACACTTGTCTGGATCCAGTAGAATTTTAAAAAATTGTGAAGGTGAACGTTTGCATATTTTTTAAATAGAAATCATGTTTCACATTTTTTAAAATTTGAAAGTGTTCCTGAAAGTTTTTTTGGATTTTCTTTTTTTTATTAGATTGAGTATAAAAAAAGACGAAATTTGATGCATATTAGAAACACTACACTTTTCTAGATCCAATTGAATTTTAAAGAAAATAGTGCATCAATTTTTAATTTTTTTCTTTTAAAACTCACGATTCACGTTTTTGCAAATTTCGAGGTGTTTCTGGAATTCTTTTTGCATTTTAAGTTTATATTTTTTTATATTTGTTTTGATATACAAATACACCACTCTCTTTACTTTTTCAAAACATTTTTTAACATTTTCGGGGTGCAAATGTGAAGTGTAAGGTCAAACATGAGCAATTAGATGGTAGCAAGTCTCCAGCGCGAAATAAGCGAGTCGAACGCGAATTTAGCATGGATACCTTTCTGAACAGCAACCGTGGCTTCTTAATTGCTTTTAATAATAGGTGAGGTCCCAACGCCACAAGCAACGTGTGCTTTTCGTATTTATAGTTACCGAGTGTTTAAACCTAGTGACATGCGTGAAAGGATTGTTAACCGAATCGCGACTTTGTCAGTTAAGCAGTCACTTTCTTCGAACTATTGAAACCACTCTCCTCGAATTAGGGAAATTCATAAATTATTTGAACATTTACATTTAACATTTCATCATTTCTATTCACTGGTATTCATCTCCTATTTTTCATAATTACTTTTATTATTTCCCCTTTGCCTCTAAGAGAGCAACTGTTATATCTGCAATAATTAACATTCTAACTGCTGTTAAAATGCTTGGCTATAAATCAAGATTCTTATCCTCACCAAGTCCTCTGATTTGTTGACAAGGACGCGCGAATTGGCTAGAACTTTAAGAAATGATCCTACTGAAAATAAGAGGGGAGAAAGGTGGTGTTGAAATGAAAAAGGCGAGGAGGTAACGAGTATCCGAGGCGGTTCGATCAAGCGTCGATGACTGGACAATTTCTGGCGGGAAATAGTCCTGAAAGAATTCTGCCAGGCTCGAGAAATGACGTCCTCGTCAGCACATTAGGTAAAACAAAACACCTGATCGTCTTGGTAGCCGTGCCGCCGTTGCTAGGATCTGCGATAGATATGATGACGAAGAAAAGAGGATGATGAGGAGCTCGAGGGTCTTGTATCAACTGGCCCTAAGAGTAATTAACCTTATACGGATGTATATCAGGCTTCTAGTTTGGCCTTTGGGGTCGGCATAATTCAAAGGTACCTATCTTTTTCAACAGGTACCTATCTTTGCAAGTCTCATCTCTGCCAGTTCGAGATGAGTCATCAATGCTCGGATTCAGTTTCGGCTTCCATTTCCGGGCCTTTATGGGAGCGCCAATAAGATAAAAATAAAAGTTTTCCGGGAATTGCTTCTTCATCCTTCTCTTTGAAGAAAGAAGTCTTTAAATCCGGTAGCTGATTCCAATCCGTCACGCAGTGATCGCAGGAGCCAGATAACTCCCTGGCGTACGATCGGCAAACAAATGGACCTCGATCGTTTTAATTAAACCTCAGAAACCATTATGCAGATCGGTAGCCTTCAATTCAAGAGCATCTGAAACATTCTGCGTCCTAGTAAAATATTATTTTAATAGGATTATTATTATTAAATTATTATTAATACTTAATGTTTTAAAATACCCGTCTCTCTTTTTTCATGACACACGAGTTTTTGCTCACTCTAGTGATTTTCAATCAAAACGCGAAATCTGCTTTTGGTTGTATCAAAATTTTGTAAATTTTTGCTGATTGTAGGAAGGATAAATTCGGAAATGCACGTGCAGAGATTGGTAATTACCTAGAGTTGGTGCATCATTGTGCCGATCCTCTGGCGGCTCCCTGTGTTACAAGCCTTGTTCCATTGTTCCTTAAGAAAAACTTCAAAGTACCTTGGCTAGCAGGAACGAAAGAGGGAGAGCTGATGAGAGCAGGAGGAGATGAGTGGAAAAAAGTGTGAACCTGGATAAGGCAAGAGCAGAATCTTGTTTGAGGTAGCCGCCAGCTCATTCACGTTTCGAAATGAGATCGACCCCTCTCTCTCTTGGATGAAGAATCTTTCGTGAGATCACCTTTTCGACACCTGATCGAAGGACTTTCAACTTCTGATAATTTTAAAAGCCCAGGCCGCTTCATTCTCCCAATCAATAAAGACTCCAATAAATCTGGTAAGAATCGTAGCAACAGTGATTCTTCAAAAGAGATTCCAAAAATCTAATAATTCGTATTGAATCGTATGACTTGATCGATTCCATGATTTCCGTTTAATTTTCTCTAGATTCCGTTTTTAATCAAAATATACATCTGCCAGGGCGTGTTTGCAGGTGCAAGGTTGAAACAGAGGTTCGCAAATTGCTGAGAATTTGTTTGGAAAAAATCGAGGGTATTCAAAATCGTTTCAAGGAAGTTTTAAGTAGTTAGAGGAACTGGGCTAGAGAACCACTGCTGCGCGAGGAGTGGGGGAAGCAACCGAGCCACTCGGGTGCCGCCGCTGCTTCCCCCACTACTCGAGCTCCAATGGTTCTCACTCACCGCGTTCTTATTTCATCCTTTTCCTCATCAATACTCTAGCTAATCGTACTTTTTTGCCGAAAAAAAGTTGAAAAACTTGTTAAGGACATTGATGGTATGTTTTTCTGGAGTTTTATCGTTGGTTTGAGGCTTCTGTTGAGAGTCTCTGGGACCGTCGGTAGCTTGAAAGTTTAATTAATGATACTCTCGGGTTCATTCATGCCTCGAAGAATCCATGGGCTTTGCGTGTTGAGCAAAAAGTCACGGAATACAAGAGGCGAAAAAGTAGCTGTGGAAGAAGGGGACTATGGAGCAGGCAGGAGGTGAAAAAAGAGTTATAAAGGGGTCGCATTGTGGCATCGATTGTCCTTTTTTTCGTTCTCGCCGACCCGCTGCGGACATGATCGCCCGCAGGGAAAAGTTCATATTCTTTCATTTTTGATGAACTAATTCCAGAAGCTTAATTACCTCGTAGATGGAATCGACCTTCTGCCTTCATTTCGTCCTTTTTTGCAGATCAGCATCGCAACGAAATTAAATATAAAGTGAAAGGAATATATATCCTTTTCTCTTCGTTAAAAATATTTCTATTAATGAATAATTCTTTTCAGTCTTATCATAGAGAACAAGTATTTTTGACTTTTTTATAAACTGCGGAAAATACGTTTCACGGACTTTATCAATATTCTCGTATCATATCTTCGGTGCATTTGGCCTCAGCAACTCTGAGCGGAATTTCCGAATGCAGAAAATTATTGTTAGAAAAAATGCAACAACTTGACATAATTTTGTTTTATGAACCATCAGTTTGCTTTTAGGTTTATAAACTGTAAGAAATCTTACAACAAATGTTCAATTAGAAATCTTATAATGAATTTTAAAGTCAAGAAAAGATTTAATACAAGTAGAAATAAAAATACCATTTGTGATGCACAACAATAAATAATAATAATAATAATAATAATAATAATAACAATAATAATAAGAATAATAATAATAAGAATAATAATAATAAGAATAATAAGAATAATAATAATAATAATAATAATAATAATAACAATAATAATAATAATAATAATAACAATAATAATAATAATAATATTTAACGACACTAGGAATTTTTTAACGAAATAAACAATGTGGTTCTTAAATTTGCTATTTTATTTTCTTTTTCTGACACTCATTGGCACTGGTATGTATTATTGAATGTACCCAACATTCTCCAAAGGAAAAACATACGTAAGTGACATTGTCGCTTTGATTGATTTTTATTTGTTTGCCTTTGGGGATAGCAATCTAAGTGACAATGCCGCGTTTGTTTTTCTATTGGAGAACAGCATAGGCATAATTAATTTTTAATAAAAATACAATAATTAGTAAATAACCAATAATGATAAATAATTATGATAATAACAAATCAATTTATTTTTTATCAGAGTTGGTAGATGCAAACGCTAGTCCAGTAAGTCCAGGACAAATTCCGTATATCGTTTCTCTAAGAATTAATAACAACCATATTTGTGGTGGTTCCATTATTTCCGAATACCATATTTTAACTGCAGCATGCTGTGTTGACGATCCAAAAATTCAAGCCAATCAAATATATGTTATTTGTGGAACAACGTATCCAAATTATAATGGTACAGCGCAAAGAGTACGCAATATTTTCATCAGTCGTGCCTTTCGATCTCCTACGCAACGCTTTGCAAACGATATTGCACTCATAACAGTAAGTGGTCGCATTTATAAAATTTTTATAAGCAAATTTTTGAAAAAATGGCTTGGATATAATGGGAAACGAATCATACATGATATGCCAATAATAGGCGTTGCCTCAAAATGGTACGCCTACGATGGTCGTGGTCTTATTTAGTTACACCCACTCTGGGAGTGGCTTTTGTTAGCAGGAGTGTCTTTACTTATTTACACCCAAGAAAGGTGAGGCTTGAGTCATTTACTTCCACAGTGGGCGTGACGTGATTTAGCCACTCGCACAGTAAGTGTGGTTTTAATTTGATGCACCCATATGTAAGTGTGGTTTTGGTTTTTTACACCCACAGTGGGTAAGGATTAAGAAGCTGTGCTCAAAGTGGGTGTGGTATAAATTGATCACACCCAAATTTCTTGCAACTTTAATTAGTTGCACCTAAAATGGGTGTGGCTACAATTAGTTGCACCTAAAATGGGTGTGGCTACAATTAGTTGCACCTATAATGGATGTGGCTACAATTAGTTGCACCTACAATGGGTGTGGCTACAATTAGTTGCACCTAAAATGGGTGTGACTACAATTAGTCGCACCTACAATGGGTGTGACTTTCATTAATCACGCCCATAATAGTAGTAGCCTTAATTATTCACGCCCACAATAGGTGTAGCCTTAATTATTCACGCTCACAATGGGTGTGATTTTGATTATTCGCACAAACAGTGGGCGCGACTTTAATTATTCACGCCCACAATTGGTGTGGTTTTAATTAGTACCACACACATTGGGTGTGGCTTTATCTGTTCACGCCCACAATGGCTGTAGTTTTAGTTAGTCTTATCAACAATGGGCGGGGCTTTGATTGGTCGCGCCTATAGTGGGCGTGGCTTTGATTGGTCGCGCCTATAGTGGGCGTGGCTTTAATTGGTCGCGCCTACAGTGGGTGTGGTTTTTATTAGTCGCACTTATGGTGGGCGCGGATTAGATTAGTCACACCTATAGTGGGCGTGGCTTTGATTAGTCGCACCTATAGTGGGCGTGGCTTTGATTAGCCGCACCTATAATGGACGTAGCTATGATTAATTTCACCTACAATGGTTGTGATTTTTGATAGTTACATGAGACTCAAGTTAAACACGTCCACAGTGGGCGTGGCTTCTTTCATCCACGCCCACAATAGGTGTACCTGGATTATTCTACTTAAAACTTGGGTGAACGTACACTAGGTCGAAAATTAGTAAATTTCACATTGAAATAACTGAATAAATTTTCTTTTCAGTTAAACGAAGAACTAGAAATGACTTCTCATCTGAAGATTATAAGATTGACTTCTCGGACACTTCCACCGTTGTCACAAGGCACGTGTTCAGGTTGGGGGGAAACTAAGACTTTTTCAAACATTGCTTCACCTATTTTGATAAAGATGGATTTTAATGTAATGAATGGTCAACAATGTGGAACATATCCAAATTTTCAGTTTAATTACAATCCAGCATATGATTCAAGAATATGTGCAAAGTCCATGAAAACAATATCAGGAGCAAGCAGGGTAATTCTTTTAGTTTCTTTCTACAAAAAATAAAAATAAATTATAATTTTATGGCACAAAATTATATTTTTAGGGGGACAGTGGTGGTCCACTGGTTGTTGGAAACGAACTTGTCGGTGTGGTGTCCCATACGCTAGGTAATCCTGGTAATGGACTACCAGACATTTTTATTTCAGTTTATTTTTTCCGAAATTTTATCAATAAAGCTATTAGGATGAGTGGAAAACCCGGAGTCACTGCAAATACGCCAGCAAGTTACTTTTACAAGAGCTATTAGATTAAAAAAGCCTTGTCTATTTGGAAATTTATTTCCAAAATTTTCAAATTTATTTAATTTATTTCTTTACCATCTACCAAAATGCAAAATGTATAATTGATCTTTTAATAAATAAATGTATATTTATTTAAAAAAATTTCTAACTTTTTCTTTTTCAATTTCTTCATAAATTCAAAATCCTACACAAAGTTAAAAAAACAATTAATTTAAGTTTATCATTCTTGAGTCATATCTCGGGTGAGCTGACCTCCATAACCCAGCGCGGTATTTCCAAAAGAAGTGCGTTATATACGGTAGCATATGTGCCAGATTAGACAGAATTTTGCAGATCAATAATCATTCTTCTATTTTTTAAATATATTTTTTGTTTCTATTTTTTAAATGTATTAATAGAAAACGAAAAGGCAATATTTTTATTTAAAATGCAATTCTTTCTTCTCTCCATTATATTTACTACCTTTGGTATGTATAACTTTATGTATTTGTTTGACAAACTTTAAAAATATTTTTTAAAGTTTTTTTATTTTTTTTTTATTTTTTACAAAAAATTTTAAAATTAATATTGAAAAGAGAATTAATCGAGATTATGAAAAGACGATTAAATGTCAAATAATTTTAATTCTACTTCCCATCAGTATTGGAGAATAAAACAAATGCAGGTCCTGTGAGCCAAGGAGTAATACCATTTATCGTTTCCTTAAGATATAACAATGAACACTATTGTGGTGGCTCAATTATTTCAGAATACCACATTCTGACTGCAGCGCACTGTGTTGATAGCGAAGATATAATTCCTCAACGTATTGGCGTAACCTCAGGATCAATTATTCCTAATCGTATGGGTGTAATGCATTATGTACAACAAATTTATGTTCATCCCTTGTATCGCAAGAAAGATTCGTCCTTGCAAAACGACATTGCAGTCATCGTAGTGAGTACAATTAGCATTTAAAACTTTAAACAAAATTTTTATTAAAATTAATAAATAATAACACTTGAATGCTGGGAGAAGAAGAAGAAGAATGCTGGGTGTGTATTTTACTAGTTACGCCTACGGTGGGCGGAGCCTGCAGTAGTTAGGCCGACAACAAGTATAGGCTAAATTAGACACACCCAAAGAAGGTGTAATTAAAGATATTTATGTTCATAGTAGGTGTGTCTTGAACTACTTACACCTATAGTGGGCGTAAGCTAAACAACTTTTCACGCCTATAGTGGGCGTAAGCTAAACTTTTCACGCCTATAGTGGGCGTAAGCTAAACTTTTCACGCCTATAGTGGGCGTAAGCTAAACTTTTCACGCCTATAGTGGGTGTAAGCTAAACTGTTCATGCCTATAATTGGCGTGGTCTTAGTTTGCCACGCCCACTATAGGCTAAATATAGTTAGTTACGCCCATAGTGGGCGTGGAAACAGCTAGCAACGCCTACAGTGATTTTAGTCTGAAATGATGACGCCCACAGTTGTCGTAGTTTTAGTTTGTCACTCCCGCAGTAGGTTAAATGTACTCAGTTACACCAACAATAAACGAGGCAGCAGCTAGCAACGCCTGCAATGGGCGCAGTCTAAATTACTCACTACCGCAGTGGGGGTAGTTTTATTTTGCCCCTCCCACAGTTACATTTAGCCACAGTAGGCATTATATCAGCTAGCGGTGCATACAGTGGGTGCGGCAACAACTAGAAACGCCCACAGGGGGTGTGGCGTCAGCTAAACCGCCCACAGTGGTTGTGGCATCATATAGAACCACCCGCAGTGGGTGTGGCGTCATATAATACCGCCCGCAGTGGGTGTGGCGTCATATAATACCGCCCCCAGTGGGTGTGGCGTCATATAGAACCCCCCACAGTAGGCGTGGCATCGGCTAGAAACGCCTACAGTGGGCGTACCATCAGCTTAAAACGCCCACATATAATGTAGGCGTATCCTACACTATATTTTACAAAATTACTGTACCTTAGTAAAGTAACATTTCTTTTTTGCTGAAAATTGGGATTAATATGTAATGTTATTTTTCAGTTGAATGTTAAAATACTATTTGTGCATAATTATCATAAGATTATAAGATTGGCTTCTCGGCCTCCTTATCCGCTGGCAGTAGGCACTGCTGCAGGCTGGGGAGACACTACAATATTTGCAAACTCTGGTTCAGATAGTTTGATGGCCCAGAACTTTTTGATAATGAATGGTCAACAATGTAATTTGGTTCCAAATTTTCCTTTTAATTATAATCCATCCTATGACTCAAGAATATGTGCAAGATCCTTGAATTCACTAATGGGCAGTGGCCAGGTAATTTTCTTGTTTATTTTCCGTTGAAAAAGTCGTTCTAAACAATAATTTGATATTTGCAGGGAGACAGTGGTGGCCCATTGGTTCTTGGAAAAGAACTAGTCGGGATAGTATCTCATATCAAGGGCCGAACTGGTAACGGACTTCCAGATATTTTTACTTCCGTTTATTTCTTCAGAGGATTTATTAATGAAGCAATTAGAATGAGCGGAAGACCTGGAGTTACTGCATATACTCCTCTTAGATACTTTTTCTAAAGCTGATAGAAAAAAAGAAATGTTAATTATCTACAAAAAAGTTTTAATTATCTACAAAAAAAAGTTAATTATCTGCAAAAATATGTTAATTATCTACAAAAAAATGTTAATTATCTACAAAAAAATGTTAATTATCCACAAAAAAATGTTAATTATCCACAAAAAAATGTTAATTATCCATAAAAAAATGTTAATTATCTACAAAAACAAATGTTAAACCTTTTGGGTATCCAAACTTTTTTAAAATTGAATTTAAAATGAATGTAAAAACAATAAATGAATGATTTTTCTTACTGGAAAAAATTGTTTACTTAAAAGAAACGTGTTTGTTCCAATTCCTTATTAATTCGTAAATACCACCATATTTTTGATGATGCTTGGATTTTACCAAGCCTATCGTATCATATCTTGGTTTCAATTAATTTCCACAATCCTTAACGATAGTGATATAAAGAGCATGAATGTAAACATAATTTTGCCAGACAGCAAATTGCAATGTCAGATGTTTTGTTTTTCAATTTCTGAATTTAAAAAATTTTATTGTCACATTAACTCGGAGAAAATCTAATCATTGGTATCAAATATACAAAAATTTCCTTATTTTTGTTGCGATCCGTAATTAACTGACAATGCGGTTTCTAAATTCACAATTTTCTTTTTTCGTCGTAACGCTTATTGTTACTGGTACGTATAATTGAAAGTATTTATCGAAAATCATGTTTAATATTATACAATTAATTTTATTAATTATATATAATTTTATCTATTTTTATTTTTTATCTATAGATAAAAACTTGAATTTATAACTCAGTGATTGTTTATTAATAAAGTATAAAAATATTGTAATTTGACACGTAGTGGTCGATATTTTTACTTTATTAATTTATTAATTAAAAGTAACACGATAATAATACTCAATTTTAATTTTATTTATCAGTGTTTGTAGGTACAATAAACACTGGGCCCGCGAAAGAAGGTGAAGTACCGTTTATCGTTTCCTTAAGATTTGGTAACGGACATATTTGTGGTGGTTCAATTATTTCTGAATACCATATTCTGACTGCAGCGCATTGTCTTGAGCATCCCCAAATGCCTGCAAATCAAATTTACATACGCACTGGGTCAACAATTCCTAATTTTTATGGTAAAACACATTATGTACAAAGCATGTATATAGCTCGCCATTATCGGACACCTAACAAACAAGTGGAATTGGCAAATGACATTGGACTTATAACTGTAAGTGTAGCTTGTTCAATTTCAATTCAATTTCAATGGATGTGACTTTTGGTTAATTCCGCCCTCAATAGGTTGATTTTCTCTTTTTCCTGTTACATTAGATTAGCTTTTCGTTATTTGCACCTATAGAGGGTATGAACCTATCTAGACACACCTATAGTGGGTGTGAACATATTTAGACACACCTACAATGGGTGAAGAGATATCTAGCTACACCTACAATAGGCATGGGCTTATCTAGTCACACCCACAGTGAGGGTTGTCTCAAATGTTTCCGCCCACAACAGGAGTGAATTTAGTTAGCCCCGCCTACAGTGGGAGTTGTCTTAGATAGTTACGCCTACAATTGGGATGGGTTTAGTTAGCTCCGCCCACAGTGGGCGTTGCCTTAGACAGCACCGCCTACAGTCAGCGTGAATTTCAGCGTGAATTTGTTTAGTTCCGCCTACAGTAGGTGTTGTCTTAGATTGTTCCACCTATAATGGGCGTGGGTTTAGTTAGCTACGCCCACAGTGGGCGTTGCCTTAGACAGCACCGCCTACAGTGGGTGTTGTCTTAGATAATTCCGCCTACAATGGGCGTGGGTTTAGTTAGCTGCGCCCACAGTGGGCGTTGCCTTACACAGTACCGCCCATAGTGAGCGTGGATTTGTTTAGTTCCGCCTACAATGGGCGTTGCTTCAGCTAGTTAAGTTGTACAGTAACCACATCATTAAAGTTCATGGAAAGAATAATTTAATTTTGTTCATAAATTTATTTTCAGTTACGAAACAAACTAACATTTGATTCTAATCATAAAATTATAAGATTGAACTCACAGCCTCTTCCACCAACATCACAAGGCTTTTGTGCAGGCTGGGGAGATACTAACGCTCGCGGATTCAGTCCTTCAACAAATTTGCTAAAGCTGAATTTTAATATAATGAATGGTCAACAATGCAATTCATATCCAAATTTTTTTTTTAATTATAATCCATCATATGACTCAAGAATATGTGGAAAATCGTTAACAACTAGAATGGGCGTAGGCAAGGTAACTTCTAAATTTTTTATAAACAATTCAAATTACGATTTTTCTTTGTTTCATTTTCTTTCTTTTGTTTCTTGTTGTTTTTTGTTGTTGTAGTTCTAGAATATCTTTTTTTAGGGAGACAGTGGTGGACCATTGGTCATTGGAAAAAATCTTGTCGGCGTGGTGTCTCATATGATGGGTTCACCTGATTCTGGCTTACCAAACGTTTTTACTTCAGTTCATTTTTTCAGAAACTTTATCAATAAAGCTATTGTGATGAGTGGAAAACCTGGAGTGACTGCCAACACGCCTGCAAGTTACTTTTTTTGAAGATATAGTTATAAATAATTAACTTTAATAAATTATAAACTGAGGTACAAAAGTATTTTCTTTAAAGGCAAACGACGATACAATTTGTAATTAAATAAATTGTTTTTACATATTGGCTTGTAATTTGTTTAAGAATAATATATTCTATTACGATACTTAAAATTGCATATTATTAAATTCCTATTAGTGTGTTAAAATATTTGCATGATCCTTAAATCACATGGTTTGTTATGGAGACAAATAAAATAGCCGAGAAGCTAATCATAAAATTATTGGAAAATCATTAAAATTAAAAATTAAAATTAAAAATTAAAATTAAAAATTAAAATTAAAAATTAAAATTAAAAATTAAAATTAAAGTTCGACGTTTAAGATAAAAAGAGGATCACCTACTTTCATTTGCAATTGGATTTTTCAGATTTACTTTATATTTTTAAGAATATCGATTATCGCGCTTTTAAATACAGTCCCGGATTATGGTGATAATTTAAGTCCCAGATAAAATTTTGATAAAATCCTATTCATCAAAAGTTTGTATTTCCAAAATTCTTTGAGTTATATTCTTTGAGTTGTATTCTTTCTTTTACGTTCATTTATTTTCTATTTTTCATAATTTCTTACTCAGTTAGGGAATACCAACATACTCGATGAATCTCGGATTTTACCAACATTCTGGTATATCATATCTCGGGTTCAATTAATCTCTACAGCTTGAATGACTTTTTCATATGATGAGTGATATGTATAAAAGAAAATGCACAAAATTGGGCAGAACTTTACAGTTCAACAAATTGAAAAGTCGGGCCTTTTGTTTTTAATCCATTAACTATTGTGAAATACGAAAACTTTTTCACTTTGTTTAAGATCTAATTTAACACAAAAAGTCTTGCTCTTTGGTTATGGTTTAATTTGAAATAGAAAATGTGGTTCTTAAACTCGCAATTCTACATCCTCTTGGTAGCATTTATTGCTATTGGTATGTAGCAGTATTTTCTCAATACTGAATTGAAAGTATTTTCTTAATACCAACGATGACGATTGATAAATTTAAAAAGTAACAAATTTAAAAATAAATCAATTTTGTTTGATAGGTACAGTAAAAGCTGGGCGCGTGCGTCCTGGAGAAGTACCATACATCGTTTCTTTAACAGTTTCAAACCAACATATTTGTGGTGGCTCAATTATTTCCAAATACCATATTTTGACTGCAGCGCATTGTGTTGCCGATCCTAACTCTCCGACCAGACAAATATACATCCGTTCTGGATCAGTGACACCAGATTACGATGGTATTCGACATCGTGTGGCAAGCATTCAAATCAGTTCTGCCTACCCATTACATCACATGAAGTGGTCAAACGATATTGCAATTATAACTGTAAGTACGATTAACAAACTTTCGTAATTTACACTAAAAAAATTGTTCCTTTCCTGCAAAAGATGCCTGAAAATTATACACGTATCTGCTTACGTCCACAGTGGGCGTGGCCTAAGTTAATTACGCCTACAATTGACGTAGTTAAAATTAGTTACGCATCAATGGGTGTAAATAATTTTTGGATATGAACTAACAATTGGATATGGTCTGAGTTAGTTCCGCCTATAGTGGGTTTGGTTTAAGATAGTCACGCCCAAATGGGAGTTGCCTAAAGCTAATTACTCCCACAGTGGGCTTGGTCTAAGGTAGTCATGCCCAAATGGGTGTAGTTTCAAGTTAGTCACTCCCACAGTGCATTTTGTCTAAATTAGCCACGCCTACAGTGGGTTTGGTTAAAATTAGTCACGCCCAAATAGGTGTGGTCTAAATCTAGTTACTCCCACAATGGGTTTGGTCTATGGAAGTCACGCCCAAATGGGTGCAGTCTCAAGTTAGTCACTCCCACAGTGGATTTTGTTTAAATTAGTCACGCTCACAGTGAGTTTGGTTTAAGATAGTCACGCTTAAATGGGTGTTGCTTACAGTTAGTTACTCCCACAGTGGGTTTGGTCTAAGATAATCACGCCCAAATGATTATTGCCTAGAGTTAGTTAATCTCATAATGGGTGTGGTTTAAATTAGCCAAGTGTAGCCTAAAATTACTTACACCAGCAATGGGTTTGGCCCAAGTTAGTATATTAGGTTTGGTTAAAAATAATCACGCCGAAATGGAAAGTTGTCTAAAGTTAATTATTTCAACAGTGGGTTTGTTTTATGACAGTCCCGCTCACAATGGGTATGGTCTAATTTAGTCCCGCCTACAGTGGGCGTGATTTAAAATAGTCATACCTAAATGGTTCTTGCCCTAAAGTTAGTTGCTCTCTCAGTGGGTGTGGTTTAAATTAGCCAAGTAGGTGTAGTCTGAAGTTAGTCACACCTGCAGAACTTTGGAAAGCACTCATTTAGGTGTGACTATCTTAATAGGTGCGACTATCTTAATAGTCACACCTAAATGGGTGTTGTCTAAAGTTTGTTACTCTTACAATGGATTTGGTTTAAGATAGTCACGCCCAAATAAATATAGTCTCAAGTTCGTTATGCCTGCAGTGGGTTTGGTTTTAGATAGTCACGCCCAAGTAGGTGTTGCCTAAAGTTAGTTACTCCCACAGTGGGTTTGGTTGAAATTAGTCACGCCCATAGTCACGCCCAAGTAGGTGTTGCCTAAAGTTAGTTACTCCCACAGTGGGTTTGGTTGAAATTAGTCACGCCCAAATAGGTGTGGTCTAAAGTTAGTCACTCCCACAGTGGGTTTGGTCTAAAACAGTTACGCCCACAGTGGGTGTAGCCAAAGTTTTGTTTGCTCTTCTTTCACACACGCTTTTTTGCAAAACTATTAATTATCTTTTCTTTATTCTTATTAATTTCTTATTAATACTTTTTTCTTTGTTTTCTGACAAAGTGTAACGAAAACCACATCCAATATTGAATTAATATAATTTTTGTATAAAATTCCCTTTCAGTTGCGGAGCCCAATAACAATGAATAAATATCATAAGATTATAAAGTTAAATACTCAGCCTCTTCCAGGACAGTCACAAGGCATGTGTGCAGGGTGGGGGGATTCTGTTCACGCACAGTCAATTCCTCAACCGCATTTGATGAAAATGGATTTTAATATAATGAATGGTAGACAATGTAATCGAATTATACCTGGTTTTGCATATAACCCATCACATGATTCAAGAATATGTGCAACATCTATGACTACTGTAGGAGGCGTTGGCAAGGTATGTTACTTTTTATTTTTTTAAATTTTATTTATTTTGTTTTGTAATATTTAATTTATTTTTATTCTTAGGGTGATAGCGGTGGTCCACTGATCATTGGGAAAGTACAAGTCGGAGTGGTGTCTCATGGAACACATGCACGCGGATCGGGAGTTCCAGATATTTACACTTCTGTTTCTTTCTTCAGCAGTTTTATTAAAAAGGCCATTAAAAGAAGTGGAAGACCGGGGGTGAATTCAAAAACACCTGAAAGTTATTTTTACTGAAAAGTAAATTAGAAACTTTGACTACAAAAAATATATTAATTTATAAATAAGTGATTTATTTTGTATATATTAAATGATTCTGATTGGTAGAATGATAGTTGTAGAATGATAGTTGTAAAATTGTAGAATGATAGTTGAAAATAAAGATAAAAATAAAAGATACTTGCAAATGAACTAATTTATTTGTATTTTATTTATTTTATTAATTTTTCTAATTTTTAATTTTGCAGTGCGAAACGTTGTATAACATTCCTCCGCTTGTATTAACAATGTGTTACTCATAACAAGTGAAATAAATAAAGTTAAATAAATAACTTGATAACAAATGAAGTAATTTTTAATTTAGTTTTGCCTATATATAGGCAAAATTATTGTTAAAGTTTCTCGAATAAACTGTGGAGGAGAGTGTAGTTTTGAAAAATTGTTTGCAAAAGAAGGTGCAAGTGACGGCTGCCGTTAAAAGTTTCGCGTTTCAAAAGGAGCCGCCAGGTGTCATTTTCTCCTATTTCTTTGCTCGTGAAGTTTCTCCATCCTCCATTTCTAGAAGCCGTAACGAGAAATTGAAATCGACCTGCCATATAAATGCTACTCTCACGCCAAGATTTATTTCCTTAATTTTTATTGCTTCGAAACGAATTCTCTTTGACACATTTTATTCTCTTTGACTTTAATCATTTATTTTAAACCTTTGCACTTGAAAAGAACATTTCACCATTCTTGCAACAAAAGGAAGCACTTCTCTTTTAAAACATCACATTGATTCAACATTGATTCATCATTGAATCAATGAATCATTGATTGAATTGAATCATTGATTATTTAATACAAAATACCTACTTGCAACAAATATTAAGTTATCTTTCAAATTAACGCTGAACAAGATCGCCCACGTCCAGCAGTCATCAACATGACACTGGAGATTTTTCAATTGCAGGATTCTCTCTACGAACCGAAGCTAATTCTCTAAATGTACACAGGGTAGCGTACTAAGGGCGTCGGAATTTAAATTATTTTCTTTAAATTCAGAAAAAGAGTAGAGTAATATTAGTAATTAAATTCACATTTTTTAATTTTTTTTTAAAGTCTACTGTTTAATTATCTTGGATGACATCTGTATCTGCTTAAAGCATTTGGGTGTCCACTGTGAGCATTTGGGTGTCTACTGTGAGCATTTATGTGTCTACTGTGAGCATTTATTTGTCTACTGTGAGCATTTATGTGTCTACTGTGAGCATTTGGGTGTCTATTGTGAGCATTTATGTGTCTACTGTGAGCATTTATGTGTCTACTGTGAGCATTTGGGTGTCTACTGTGAGCATTTATGTGTCTACTGTGAGCATTTATGTAATAAAATAAAAAAATAAAGAAAAAATAATCAACCCAACACAATAGACGCCCAAAATACCCAGAGGGTCACAGCAGACACCCGAAACAGTAAAACAGTCACAACATATAAATAAACACAATAAAATTGTCGACTAAATATAAAAAATAGTAAAATCAATAGAACAATCGTAAGTACGAATGTTGGGTTAATGGGGAAAGTGACAAAGAATATGATTTGTGCAATTGCAGTACATGGAGCGCAACGTGAATTCAAACGCAACCAACGATCGTGATTTCACGAAGGAAATGACTTGTAACTGACCTACCGCAGCCTGGCCCAATTTAAGGGATCATTTCCTGAGCACGGCTAATACTTCACATCAGAGCGTCGCGACGCGCAAACGACTTGAAGAGAGCGCCTCCTATGATGGATTATGGACCACACACGTCACAAGTGCTCTCTCAAAAAACTACAACCTCACGACTCATTGCACACATCCTCCGTACAATTTACTTTTACCTCAATTGTGTCGCAATTGCTTTTTCTGCCTCCTCATATGCCACAAAACCATCCTCGACATTTATTCCCCAAGTGCATTTTCTTTTACTCTTCTCTTCAGAAGTGCATTTTCACTCGCAGAAACACTTCTACAATGTTCAATCTTTCTCAAATGCATCCATTTTCTATTTCATTTTCACATTTTTATCATTTTTAGGGTTCCGTACACAAAGTGTACTTGACGGAACCCTTATGGAATCACTCATGTTTGTCATCAAATTATCTTTCCCCCCCCCCCTTAACTCCCGAAATAATTGACCTAGGTAGATGAAATTTGGTACACATATGTAATTTCACGCGTAGGTTATTGAAAATAATTCGTTTTTATGATTAGAATTCATATTCATAGCGTTGTCAAGGAAATAACAAACTTTTTTTACAAAACAACATGGAAAAGTCCCTCGTCCCACCCCCCCTTAACTTCCAAACTATTTGACATAGCTCAATGAAATTTGGTACACATATGTAATTTCACGTGTAGATTATAGGAAAATTATGGAGATCGTGA
>WNHD01002481.1:0-14872 GCA_011057455.1 Ganaspis sp. Gsp50 | reverse complement strand
TATTTATGCTTTTTGGATGAAAATGAGTTGATTTAGACTATTTTTGGAAAATCGAAAATCCGCACGATTACAAGGCTTCCCTATGAGGAAGCAAAAAGATGAAAAATAACTTTTTTTATAGATTTCAATTTAAAAGTTTGTTTTTTTTATTTATATACAATTGAAGAAATATAAAAGACTTACCTTCAGGGGATAATCGTGCGGCTTGAATGGAAAATCTCGGAGCGTAATTGCCGGTAAAGAAAGCTGTATCTACGCACATTCCTTTGATAACGGAAAGCTGTCCTAATGCAATTATTGCCCAATCATGACCAGCGATTCTTTTTCTTCTCGTTTCCCAACCATCCATCCACTTTCCATAAAGCGTATATAAATTTTCTTTCCAAACAGGATCTTCTTCCTGAAAACAGAAACATAAAAATTTCTGTAAATTATATTTTCATCATAATTTTCCTGCTTCATTCATTCCATAGCGAAATTAACTCTGTAATTTGTTTATAAGCTGATCTCAATTCACTAATAAGAGTTAGTAACAAGTATGTAACTTACCTTGAGTAAATTCTCGGCTGCGGCAAACCAGTCGTCCGTGGCAAAAAGAATTTTTCCTCCGTTCTGTGGTTTTAACATTTTCAAATATTAATATCGATTTTTTTAAATAGTAAATGAATACATTTACTATTGAAGCAAAATAATAAATAAATAGTTGGATCCGCTTTGATATATAATAATTTGATATAATATTTCATACAATATTATTTGTTTTTCACTAAAATTAAATCATAGAATTTGTTTTCCAAGAATTAAATCATAGAATTTATTTTCTAAGAATTAAAATTATTTACGAATAATAATTATACGAGTAATAATAATTACGAGTAATAATAATTACGAATAATAATTACCGTAATAATAATAAATTCGTAAAATTAGTTAAAAATTAGTTAAATAAAACAATTTTTGTTTGTAAAATTAATGCATTTGTATTATTGATAGAATAGGATTATTTATTTTTTAATTATTATCAATGACACTCTAATTGAATAATTTATTCTTAATAAAGTTCATACTTAATCTATTATTGATGCGTAATACTTTTATGTCGCTATTAATAACGTTTAAATGGAATTATGCATTTAATTACACAAAATCTTTTGTTAACAACATATTAAGGAACATAAATCAATTACAATTCCAAAAACGCGGTAAATGAAGGTATTTTATACATTTATGAATTGAAGATTAACTTTCGTATCAGTTATGGAAATTTTTACGACGGAACTTGGAAAGTTTGATAACACTTTGCAACAGATATTATTACTTTCACACATTAACATTTTATGGATTTTATAAAAAATTTGATGAATTTGATGAAAAGAATGTAACCTAATTTCTTAAAAAATATTTAAGAAATATTCGTAATCTTTTATCAATAATAAAAATTCACATTTTTCTTTCTATTTGTTTTCACTTATAAATTTTAAAATAAATATTAAATTAAATTATTTCATTTTATATTTAATTATTTTAATTATATGTAAGTATTATTTTTATTTTATTTATAGTAGAACAAAAAATTTAATAAAAAATTTGCAAATATTTTTATTATTTGAAATCATTTTATTAATTTAATTATTATTTAAAATCATTTAATTGAAATATTCCTCGCAATTATTTCCAATTTTTTAAAAGTCCATATTCATATCTTGTATTTCCATGAAGTAATTAAGAAAGTAATTTAATCTGCGATCAAAAGTTCACACGCGCCAGACACACGCTTCTTCTGTTTTTATAATGTTTATTTTCAATTTTTTCCACAAAAGAGACACAAAGTTCATTAAAAATGGCAGATAAACATTTTTTTAGCTATAATTAAAAATTCTCTACAATTTATTATATAAATGTATCAAATTTTATTCATTTTTTCTTTTCACGGCGTTTTTAACAATTGTTTATAAACTTTATCATACCTAGTAAAATATCAAGTAAAATCTAAAATAATATTTTTTAAAAATAAAAATTGTTTTTACACCCTCAGCTTTTTTTTACACAAAATTTTTTTTTGCAAAATTTCGATTAAATGTCTCAACGTTTGTTCAACTACATTGAAAAAAATGTCTGGTTAACTTAACCAGAAAGTAATGTTAAATATGCCCTTACTATTTTTTCTGGTTAAATTAACTAGAATATTAGTTAAGTCAACCAGAATTTTGGTTAAGTCAACTAGAATATTAGTTAAGTCAACCAGAATTTTGTTTAAGTCAACTAGAATATTAGTTAAGTCAACCAGAATTTTGGTTAAGTCAACTATAATTTTGGTTAAGTCAACTAGAATTTTGGTTAAGTCAACTAGAATTTTAGTTAACTAGAATTCTAGTTAATTTAACCAGAAAAAATAGTAAGGGCATATTTAACATTCCTTTCTGGTTAAGTTAACCAGACATTTTTTTCAGTGTAAAATGTTTCAACGAAATGTTTTGTTTTTAAATTGTTTTCAAAATTCAGTTTTATAATTAGCAATAAGAATAGTTGATCAATATTTTTGGACAAATTTGATTTTAAATGACGAAAATTTTAGTAACTTTTAGAAAATTGGATTAAAAAGTGAGTTTTTCCGAATTTATTTATAAATGGAAATGAAGGAGACTTTGTTTTTTTAAATTTATTATATTATAATTCACTCTTTCTTACGCGTTCTGAAGCAAGTTCATTAAGATCAACAAAGTTAGGAGTTTTCTTGTATTCAGGCATGATGATATTGTTTTACTACTTTTTGATTATGTGGATCTTCTTTCAGTTTGCTCCTTAATGAACTGAGACTTCTCTGCTCTGCTTTCAAGCATATATACTAGAAGCATTATCAGACATTTTTTTTAACGCCACCGTAGTAACGACCTCAGTGTCTTTTTGACATGTAATTTTTATCGTAAAAATAGCTATTAATACCTCTTTCTTAATTTAGAGTAGATTGTATCAAAATCTTAAACAATATTTGTCAAAAATGGTGTCCTTATTTAAGATTTATAATAATTAAGGTGGGACAATTGTTTATGGGCTCTAAATTATTCTCTAAAAAATCGTAATAATGTTTTAAAATATTTTTTAATTGATAAATTCCATCTACAATCAATCGCATTTAATACATTATTGCTTGATTCAGTTATACATATTTTTATAACAAGTATGCAAAAACAGTTATTAGCTTTCTTTCAGGATAAAAACCATTTCCCGGACTAAATTTGCATCAGTCACAGCAATGGAAAAGTCGGTACCATTGCCTATTTTGACGTCATTCGATCGTTTAGGTAAAGTTACAATCTTCTTCGCTGAAGCATGAAATTCCTTAGATTTAGACATTTGCTTGATATCTTTCAAATTGTCTTTAGTGATTCCAGCACCAGGCATAATAATAATTCTTCCCTGGGCTTTTTCAACCAATTGCTGAATTAGCGAAATGCCAGCAAGAGCTGATTCTTTTTGTCCAGAAGTTAATATTCTCTCAAAACCCATTTCACACAAAGTTTCTAAAGACTTTAAAGGGTCCTTGACTTGGTCAAAAGCTCGATGAAATGTAACAGGATATGGTTTTGCGGCATTTAAAATTTCTTCACAATTTTTGATATGAATTTCTCCTTCTTCTGTAAGGGAACCAAAAACAAAACCGTTTGGATTCAATTTTTTCAAAGCTTCTACATCAAATAGCATTGCATTCATTTCTTCTCGAGAGTAGACGAAATTGCCAGCTTTTATGCGAATCATTGCGTAAATTGGAACAGGCGAAACCTTTCGTATTTCGGATAAAAGACCGGGACTTGGAGTTAAACCTCCTTCTGACAATGCACTGCATAATTCTAATCTTGAGGCTCCACCGATGATTGCATTTTTAGCGGACTCGATACTATCGACACAAATTTCCATCTGAAAAGTTTGTTTTTAATATGTAATTGTTTTATAAGTGAACGATTATACTGCAGTTGAAAATAAATAATTATTTTCACCTGCCTCGGAGTGAATGCTCATTTTTTTCAAACTCTTTAACATTATATCAATAACCGAGTGATTGAATCTTCAAATATATGAATAATTTTGTCTTTAAAATTAAATTAATAATGTCAAACGAAAAACACTATTTGAAAATTCAACTATGACTATTCAATAGAATATTGCTAGAAAAAAATAATTTTGTGATAAATTAAAATTCTGATAATTTGGAAGTTAATATTATTTTGTTACATAAATATTAATATTATAATATATTAATTAAATATTAATTAAATCTATAATATAATTATAGAACAAATTTGCTTCTTTTAAGAAATAAATGCATAAACGTTCATTTCTACGTTAAGAACTTCAAATATATCTTTTTATTAGCTTTGTTTTGTCATCAAGTATTTATTAATTTCATGGACGTAATATAACGTAATATAACTTTGTATAACTTTGTATAACTTTGTATAACTTAATATAACTTAATATAACTTAATTATAAAACTTGTTATATGAACTTTACAATTTTATAAGTTCATTTATTATAGATTATAGTTCTTATAGATTTAATTGATGAAACTTATTTGTATGGTAAGATTTTATTAAGAAATCCACTTTTTTTCAAGAAGCCACTGTTTTGTTGATTTATGTTAACACATTTGCCAATAACTTAAGTTTTTAAACATTGAGAACGTTACGACAACAAAAGATTATAATCACAATAATAAATTGTATTTGAATAAATATTTGTTAAAGTATGGTACAAATAGGAATTTATTATCTTTAGATAAGAATAACGGACAAACCCTTTACGCTTAATGAAATGAATTATATATTTATATAACTAAAATATAAATAAAATGTAAACAAAAGTAAACTTACGAAACTTACTTTCATTATGTGGCAATGTTCTGACGAATCGATAAGGTAGATTGCATACGAGTGAGCGACATCTTGTAAAAGATGAATTAAGTTTTGAGATCAATTTACTTTATCCAATTTTCAAACGAGAAAAAGAAATTATTCTTGTGTTGGAAATGTCCATTTCCTCTTTTCCATAGTTTTAATTAGAAACTTTTTGACTTTTATAAAAATTACATTTACGTAAAAGCGCGCCAGTCAATTTAATTTATTATTTTAAAAAACGATGTTTAATGTTACAAAATGAACTTGATAATATATTTTGCAAACTTGCAATTTTATTGCTTACTGTTTTCTATTATATCAACTTTCTAATTTTATAATTTTAACACTACACTTTTTATTCTACATTAATTGAAAATTTTGAAAAAAATACTTCAAGTTATAGAATTATTGTTTCAGGTAATAAATAGATTTGATCGATTTTGGAAGACAGGTGTTAAAAAAAGAGAACAAAATTTCTTCTTTTTATAACGACCACATTAGGGTTTAGTTAGAGTTTAAATAAATAGTTAAAATTTAAAAGAAATAGAATCAAATATTTTCTTAACGTATTTTTAAAATGTTTTCAAATCAATAATTACTACACGGAGAAAAATCAAAAGTGAAGTTTACTTAATATAGTTAAGTAAAATCTACTTAATCTCACTTAAGTAATTTTTACTTAAGATTTCTAGTAAAATATACCTAAAAAGTTAAGCAATATATTTCGAAAAAAAACTACATTATTTACTCAAATAGTTAGGTAAAATTTACTTAACTTTTTCAGTAGATTTCACTTAAGCACTTAAATAATTTTTACCAAACTCGTATATCTTAAGTTGTTAGGTACATTTTACTTAACTATTAAGTGGATTTCACTTGCTATTTTTCTCCGTGTATTTGCTAGTAAATGATATACAAAAATACCTAAATAGAAAAGCTAAAAATAAAATCGTAAAAGTGAAAATATTATTATAGCAATAGTAAAGAAAAATTTGCTAAATGTTTAGTTATTAGTAAATCATTTGTTGTTTAAAATTACACGAAGAAAAACCGCAATTTTGAAATGAACCTAAAACTTAGGTAAAAATTACTTAAGTAGTTGAGTTAGAGTACTTAAGTAAAATTTACCTAATACGTTGTAAATTATACTTACCTATTCTTTTCAAAATATATAAATGTTAAGTAAATATTATCTAAATGATGTTAAGTAAATTTTACTTAACTAAATTTGGTAAATTTCACTTGCAATTTTTCTCCGTGTAAAAATTACTTTTATCCTATGAAATATTAAATTACACATTTTAGAAATTTGTAAAAAGCAAAAGAAGTCAAATTTATAAAAGAATTAAATATATGTATTGACAAATAAAAAGGCTTACAACATCGGGATGAAAAAGGAGATGGTAATAAATGATTCGCGAAGCGCATTGAGACATATAGTACAACGTGTCGCAATAATATCATAATATAATATATAGATAGCAATAAAACATAAAAAATCCGTAGTAAGAAGTTTTAGCATGTAAATAACGTCGATATTTGATTAATACTTAACGTAATAATAGCGGTAAAATACTTTTTCAAAGAACAGCACAAAATAACGTCACTTTTATCTGTTTGTGACGAGTGAGCCAATTTTTCATTATTTTTCCAAGAGAATTAAAAAACCCAACACTTTGCAATCAAACATGTTTCTCCAATGTGAAAAACAAACGTGTTTTGAACATCGGCCCATCATCAACTCAAAAATTAATTCATGAAACAACATTAAAAGATAAAGAGACAAAAACGGTTTTTAATTGGCAAGATGAAGTTGTGAGGCGAGTCTCAATGAATTGAGTTTTCGGGCTTGGATTAAAAATTCTTAAATATACATCTATGTGCAGTCAGAACATACATAATGTACAAATTTAATGCGAGTGCGCCCAGGCCGAAGATTAATTTCGTTTGCACTAAGAGTCACCATTCTTTTTCACTTAAACAAAAGATTCTTTGATAATCCTAATGGCTACCGAAATATTTAGTTTCAACAAACATTTCTCAAAATATTCTTAAAAACATTTTAAGTTATTTTATTTTTATTTACTTTTGCATTATAAGTTATAATTTTTTTATTATATAAGTGTATTATTCAGATTCTTTTGCTTAAAATATGTTTTAAATAATTACAAAAAACTTAACGATTCATAGAGAAAGCTTTGTTTCTTTTTTATGACCTAAAAAGGAAACCATCTTTTGTTTTAGTGAACAGGTGCAATATTGTTCAAAAATATACTTTTTCTTCTATCTACATTTTATTGCACGCACTTTTTAAATATATCGAAAAATAAAAGCCGATTCGAAAAAGATATTCTCTTCGTCGTATTATTAAAAATAGAAAATTATTTTTATATGAGTGAGGCGATTTCTTAAATACACTATTTAAAATTAAATTTTCGTTGTTATTCGCGAGTTTGAAGTATCGACGTGCTCGCGAATTCAACAGAAATATTTTTTTACAAACATTTTTACTTGGCTTTTGATTTAAAGCACCCTTAAGTTAATTCCTTTATATTATTTTACACATTTTTAAGAGATTTTCAATCAGCTATATATTTGTTAAAAAATTATATTTCTGTCGAATCTGAGTGTTAATTAATATTTGAGCAGAATTTGAGTTGGAAGCGTCGAATCATTACCAGTAAAATACTAATAAAAGTTTGGAATCCAAGCTTTTTTGTTAAAAAATAATAATAAAAAAATGCATCACAGATCGCCATTTGACACGGCAATTGGCGTTGGTGCTGGCTGCGAATTTGTATTATTTGTAGACCATTTATTTTTATGAGGATCCACTCCAAATCCTTCATCATAATTCCCTCGTGTAATAAACAATTGTTTGAAATGTGGTATGCAGTAGAGTTTCCCATTATTCAAGGTAAACGTATCCATTCTAAAAAAGTAATTTTTCAATTAATTAATTGATGTATACATAATCATTGGATCACAAAATTACACTAAAATCGTAATAAAAAAGTGTCTGGTTTAAATAACTGGAATTCTAGTTAAATTTATTTATTTATGTATTTAAGTAAAAGAAAGTTCCTAGGGGTTAAATATGACTTTTCTACATTTAATTTAAACTAGAATTTTGATAAATCTGATCAAAATTTCTGTTAAGTTAATTAGTTAAGGAAATTAAAAGTTCTGGTTACTATCACCAGAGAAAGCAGTACTCTGAAAAAAATGTCTAGTTAACTCAACCAGAAAGGAATGTTAAATATACCCTTACTATTTTTTCTGGTTAAATTAACTAGAATTCTGGTTAACTTAACTGAAATTCTAGTTGACTTAACCAAAAATCTGGTTAACTTAACTGAAATTCTAGTTGACTTAACCAAAATTCTGGTTGGCTTAACTAATATTCTAGTTAATTTAACCAGAAAAAATAGTAATAGTAAAGGCCATATTTAACATTCTTTTCTGGCTAAGTTAACCAGATATTTTTTTCAGTATAAGGGCATCGGAATTCTGTAGTTATTTTAACCTGCAGACATTTTTTCACTTTATATATTTTTTAAACAAAAAATAAGCAAAAATAAATTAAAAATACTTTCTGTTATTTTTTACAAAATGAAGAACATTTTTAATAAAAATAAATGAAAATGAACATTTTTAATATATATATATATGTCAAACAGTGGAGAAAATGAATAATAATTCTTACCTTAAAATGCAATTACATTGAAGACACCGGAAACATTGTTTGTGGAAAATTTTGTTATTAGTTTCAACTTTTTCCAGGGGATAAACTTTCTTTTGACAACTCTCACAAACTTCTGTGCAATTCGACTGAATCTCCTGTTAATTATTTCAAAATAAAAACATTCATAAGATGTAATAACACAACTTAAAATAGATAAAATAAGGATAAGAACAATGAATCATAAAATTTTAAGAAAAAGGTAAATAAAGTGTTAAATAATCTGTGTGTGTAACCAAAAAATAACTAATAACTAATAAAAATAACAAAACTAATGAATAATAAATAACAAGAGTAACAGTAAGGTTGTTTTGATAATAATATAATAATGACATTAACA
The DNA here is from genome assembly GCA_011057455.1 of Ganaspis sp. Gsp50. Lineage (NCBI taxonomy): Eukaryota > Metazoa > Arthropoda > Insecta > Hymenoptera > Figitidae > Ganaspis > Ganaspis sp. Gsp50. The sequence goes on along the minus strand of WNHD01002481.1, from coordinate 5,897 downwards.
ATAATATTACTATAACGGTGCAATGAAACTTAATTCGTTTGACCCACCAATAATAAAAAAATTGTTTATTCACCAATTTCGAATATCGCATGAGATGTTACAATCTACAGGTAAAATTTTAAAAAATATTACACAGCAATAAATCATACAATAGGTACGGAATACAACAGAACGCAAACAAATGAATTATTCGCAGATATAATTATTCCCACATTAATTTGATATTTTTATCAGATTGAATTATAACTTATTACATTCATTTTAGTTATTAGAAATAAAATATAATTGCTATTTTACATGAATATTGTTGAGATAAAGTTTTGAAATTCAAAAATGAAAAATAATATCATTAACCCCTTCGTTATCAATCTCTCGTTATAATTATTATTATATATTACGTAATTATCAAAATCACTAATATCAAATCCTTAGCATAAAGATATCTTATAGGACAAGTTATTTTGGTTTTCGTTGTTGTAAAATCACTTTAAAATTAATTTAAAAAGGCCTTTAATATTTATAAGTTGAGGACTTTTTGAGGGTTTTGTGGTACGAAGGGGTTAATATCATCTTGTTACAAATACTAGTAATCTTATATATTATTTTATAGTCCGGCGATATACAAGCAGTGTTCAATTTTCTAAAAATACGTGGCCACAAATACAAATTCTGGTGCTAAGTTATATTTTACGAATGCGTTGATATTTCTCACACACTTCTAAGTCCCAGAAATTTGTTCACGCAAAACAGACTCCCTGAAGCAGCAAAGAGTTTCACTAGAATAGCTTTATATTTTATTGAAACAATTAAAGCTTTAGCTATTTTAGCGAAACTTTTTGAATTTTAGATAAATTTTTGTTTAATATTGACATCAACCCTCTAAATTGAATCAGTGCAATTCACATTGTACGAATCTAAGTTGTAAATCAGCAACTTTTCACTGATTCTCAGTGGAATTTTCGCTTTTCGTTGATTTACATAGACCAGATTCAATAAATATGGTGAAATTTTGCTCATTCAGTTTAAAGAGAAAATCATTTTTTCTCATTTAAAATTAAGTTAATTTTTATAAACAAAATACTATACATAGTATTGTATTTACTCTCTAAATATGCGAATCAGCAGAGAAGATTTGATGGAAAATTGGTTTTTTAAAAAATAAGTTTTCTTTGTGGATGTTTTTATTAATGATTCGAAAAGAGAAATTTTTCAAGAATTTTCTCATTGTTTTAAGATAATACAATTTTCTGGGAAATTTGTTAGGATACATTAAATGCGAATCGTTTGTATACTATGTACGAAAGCATTTTTAAATAAAAATCCTAATCTAGTCTTTTGAAACTTCGTTTTACATACACGGTGTTGTAATGCAAAGATAAGATTTTCAATCTTTGTTTAATTTATAAATATTGTGATACGACTCATCACGTCAACTCGGAGATTACATGTATCGAGTTTTAATTTTGTTGCAAAATATTTGGAAGTTATTTCCCTAGAATATAGTGTACACGGAAGACTAGACAGTAATGTTTAAAACCTGATTATTCATGTAATCTACACTTCTAGTAAAATCCTTTCACATTTTTTTGTATACTAGTACTCTTTGGTGTTGTTCAAAATTTTTTATCAATTTATTTCATTTCTCGAAAATTTGCAGATTTATAAATTTAATTTTCACGAATAAATTCGGAAAGTGAAATTTAGAATTCCATTCTCACAGTAATACATACGAAATTAAAGTTGGTAATTCATATAAATGAAGTCAATTTTTATAGAAAAATTAAGTCTGTATGTCTGTTTAATCTTAGTAATGTCAATGTAAAAAATGACAAGCAGTAATTCTTTCAGAAGAAATTTTTGCTCGAATAAAAGCCAGTTTTATCATCTCCCTGAGAATTGTGCGCTTGTGTTTTTGTTCTTTATAAAAATGTGTAAAAACGTTTCTTGTCTTCACTTTTAAGTAAATTATTACTTTAGTCTTTCAAAATTAAATAATGTAATTTCTCTGAGTAATTAATTTCTCTGATTAATTAATTTATCTGATTAATTAATTTCTCTGATTAATTAATTTCACTGAAGCATTGCAAAAAACGTTTGATTACAATAAAAAGATTTTTTTGTTTTTAATAGTGTTTTTTTTTAAAAAGAATTTTAATAGAAATATTTTTTAGACTCTTAATGAAAATCAATTTATAAATCACACCTCTTGCAACTTAACACTTATATAGAAATAATATATTTTGTGACAAAAGTCAGTTAAATCTCTTTGCTTTCTCACTTAATAAACGATTGAAATAAATATAACACTTGAAACTAACCCTTTCAATTTTTTTCAAATTGAGGATCACGCGAAAGCTCGATATGTGTTTTAACTCTGATTTGAAAAAATGATACATATTTCCAATTACAGTATAATATGATATAAATTCGGTAATTTTCAAACAAAATAAAAATGTTTAAATATACTTAATCTATTCTTAAATTAGATTAATGATTTCAAAAAATGTTAACAATTTCAGCTTTGGCTTTTTTGGATTTTCGCTAATATAATTTTCAACGTAACTTTTCAACATAACAGAGACAGGCACAGATCTTGCAATGCGTTATTAATTCTGCAACATAACATTGCAGGCGACACATTATGATACACTTTATTCTAAAATTTATAATTCTTAAACAACTAACATAACCCCGACATTAAACTGATCTCTAATAACGTAAATAGCGTTTATATATAATTATAATTATAATAATCAAGATCACTAATATATTATGGCCATTTCCTTGTGAAGAGGACCTTTCTCTTATCCACTAAAGGCTTTCGTCTTTTAACAGTGATTTCTTTGTCTTTGGTCTTCGTTCTCTTTTTAATCATTCGTCTATCGAAAGCCCTTTCAAGCAGTCTTCTTGAGGTCTTACTGCTCGAAAATCAAATTCCATTTCTATTATTTCAAGAAAGTTTTTTGCTTCACTACACTAAGCACAAACACGATAGTACATGAAAACACAGCAGGCATGTTACGTTCAAATATTTGCATTCCAAAACATTGAATAATTAACTATACATTTATTTGGTCATGAATTTTTTTTTCTGTGAATTTTGTACTGATTTGTACAAATTATAATACTATACCAGAATATTAAATATACCAAATTGCAATAAAATCCAAAAATGCGATGTTGTAAATAATTATAGTTTTTACAATAATTAATAAACGTGCCAAGCTATTGAAACTTAACATTAAAAAGCAAACACAATATTCGATAATCTAAAGTTCATGCACGCGTAAAAATAGCCAGCGTCAAAGTAATTAAATTTGCATACTTAATGATGTGAACGTCAAATAAACTATAGTTAATTAAAAAATTAGGTGTTATTTTCCAATTGTTCGAATAATAATTATTTAATTAGAAATGGTCAAGTAGATATTTGACGTACGCATTTACAAATCAGTGGTTGTTTACAATTCAAATTACGAAATTAAATAAAAATTTAACATGTATTATTTAAATACACACACACATACACACACAGGTTTCTAGTAACACTTTATTCAATATGTTAAATTGTTAACAAAAATCAGGAAATAATAACAGCCGTGCGTCAAAAAACACACCGTGCAGTTTAAATTTTGGCATCGATTCGAACTTGAAAATAATCTTTGAACCAAGAAGATTTACATTCTCATAATACCAAAAAAGGCTTTCCTATTAGGAAGCAATTAATTATAAAAATAAAATAATTAGAAAAATAATTAATTTGTCAAAAAGGGTTTTACAAAACCTAAGAAAGTTAATTTAAGTTAAGAAGAAAAAAGTTAAGAATTTAAGCATAAAAAACAATATTTTAATTTGAGAAAATAGCAAATAAGAAACATAATATAAAGAAACAAATTTTAATATAGTAGAAACTTAATATAATGGAACTAAATTTTAATACAATAAAACAACATTTTTGAAAGGAAAAATGTTTAAGAAACAAAATCTTGTTAAAACAAAATTTCAACAAAAGTATTGATAGTTTATCAATATTTGTTAGGCTTGTTTAAATCCAGTTGGAAAAATAGAGTTTTAAAAGTGGTTTTCCATCTGCCAGAGATGATGTTAATCTTAATTTTAAATAAATTAGCATCATATCCTGTGGCATTATTGCATTATATCAGATTATAAAAATTGCTGAACCGTTAATATTTAACCAATTAGAGGAAATTGCCTTTTTATTCAAGGAAATTGCTTCCATATTAGGTCCATTAACTTTTTTCTCTTCGTAAAATGATCGCTCTAAAAACCTAAATTGTTGCCTATGGTATAAGAACTAATTGTTCGATTTTTTTCCAAATTCGAGTCACGTGCCAGTAATATGAAGAAAAAATTAAATTGTCTTTAAGATTGTCCACAATTTATCAGTATAAAAAAGACCATTTCTCAAGCATTCATTAAAGTAAAACGTAATTGCCAAAAGAAATGACGAATTAATACTTTTTCAAAATTGGATATTTGAAAATTGCTTTTTTCGAACCGCTATTTATGAGAACTTTTCTTTAAAACTAAAATTCTAAAACTTCAAATAAATTGTAACGTTTTGTAAAATTTTTGATTTTGATTTTATTCCAAACTGTATTCTTTATACTTGTTATTACAATACTAATACAATACAAAAAAATACTTGTTATTACAATACTAATTATTACAATACTAAAAAAATTAATACTTGTTATTAATGACAAAAACACTGCAAAAACTGATGTCTTAGTTCAAGACATCAGTTTTTGCAGTGTTTTTGTCATTCTTAGATTGTTAATGTAAATTTTTGTTTGTATGTAGTGTAGAAGGGAATTATTTAAGTTTTAGCGCGACAAAACTTAGCATTAATTTTGAAATTACTTTTTGTACTGATAAAAGTGAAATACATATGGGTGATTCTCCTGAAAAAGACGACTTCAAGTGTCTCAAACAGGAATTTGAGTATTTATCTTGATTACGACGCTGAAGTTTGCAACGTTTTTTTTTCGTTTACAAAATATAAAGAAACAAAGTTTTACTACTTTCAAATTTTCTAAACATTTATTTACAATTTCTAAAGATTCTTTTTACATTATTTTTTTTAAAAAAGTTGTAAATAAGTACGGAAACAAATATTTGTAAGTAAATATACGCTTTTTAGTTTTTTCATAAACGAAAAGAAACGTTGCAAACTTCAGTATCATTCTTGATTTTTTATTGATATTCCTTTGCATTTGAATTTTTTAACAAATTTATTCTTAATCATCGAAAATTTATGTATCTTTACATGTTTTTATAAAAATTTAAGAAAAAGCTTTTCTTGTTAAACAAAAATTTTAAACTTTGTTTTCAGGTTTAGGTTAAAATGACTTTAAATTCTAAGACATTTTAATACAATTTAAAAAATGTTAATGTAGTTTAAACGCATACCAAATTAAAGTTCAAAATCTAAAGTTTATTTCCCACCTATATTTTTTCTATATAAAGTTTAAAATTTTGTTTAAATAATAAATTAAAGTTACATTACCACTGTGAGTAAAAATTCAAATTCATCTTAGAAGCCTCCTTTTCTAGTTCATAACAGCATATTTTTATATGTATTTCAAAAACGAAACATAAACTAGATCGAAATATTCGACGATATAATATTAGTTAATTTCATCATAATATTTCTAAAAATAATAAATAATGTGTATTTTTCATTTACGAAGCTTTTCATCTACGAGGCCTTTTTAAAATTTCTGAAGTATTCTTCTGTTGTTTTTAATTGTTCATATTCAATGTTTTGAAACAACTTGTGACGGAGGTATTATTATTTAAAACTTATGCCAACCTCGTTCACTAAAATTACTCGAAAGAAACACTTTCCAAAGGGAAATTCCCTTCCAAGACAA